>CAXKVY010002913.1:0-91990 GCA_964058915.1 Tetropium fuscum | reverse complement strand
TACCGATCGGTAGGTGAGAAAAGAATAATTTGATATATATATATATATATATATATATATATATATATATATATATATATATATATATATATATATATATATATATATATATATATATATATATATATATATATATATATATATATATATATATATATATATATATATATACACACGGAATATCTTAACCAACGCACTACACTATCGCGAATGACCGTCACAATTTACGTGCGTATAAATAATATATTAGCAATACCCGCAAACCCGCCACTGTAAGAGATCCGAACGTTCCGAGAGTCCATAGGGACTGTCAAACTAACACAGACGGCGCGTCATTCCAATAAGTTAAAAAGAGATATACCGCTTGAATATTCGTTATTGGAGAGGTCGTGGATCGGCGTTGCCGCTTTTAACTATAAAAATAAATGTTTACGTGATTGTCATATTTAAAGTAGACGTACGTAAGTAGTAGAAGAATTACATGTGGCAACATTTGAGATTTAGGTCACATATTACTAATTGTATTAGAAAAGCCTATAGTAGTTTAAAATTATTATATTTATTTATTTATTTATTTATACTACATCCAGCAGGCAAAGCCCAATTACAGGAAGTATATCCTTAAATTTAAAATTCAAATTACTTAAAATACAGACTAAAGTAACAGATAATAAAATTATATACACCTATAAATAAACTAAATTACAGAGGTAGCTATTAATTTTCAATTTAGAAGTAAGCTAGAAATCTTGTTTTTAAACTGTTGTTTGGTAAGATGGAATATATCAACATTTGCAATACTATTATGACTTCTACATATAGTGGTTAATGGGCAATTAAAATGATGGTAGGAATTGGGTATTGAAAAATAAAATGTTTGTTGATTTCTAGATACTCGTCTAGGGACATTAAAATAAATAAGTAGTACAGGAGAGTCTATCAAATTGTTTACAATCTTAAATAAAAATAGTAAACCCATAATCTCGCGCCGCTTACGTAGTGAGGAAAAGAATTCATCTAATAAAAGTTGGTATTGGTAATTTCTTTCAGGATAAAAATTGTGTTTTTTGAAGAATAAAGATTTTAAAAATTTCTTTTGAACGAATTCAACGACATCAATATATTTTGCATTATGGGGGTTCCAGACAATACTGCAATATTCCAACTTACTTCTGACAAGTGAGAGTAAATTCCCTGCTGCTACGTATGACGAACCGCAACATTTTTACAGATTGTTTCTTAATATTTTCAATATGGTTGTTGAACGTTAATTTCGTATCAAAAGTGACACCTAAGTCAGTGGTTTCAAATACACGAGTTAACAAAGTGGAATTGATAGAATAATCGTAGGTAATTACATTCATTTTTCGGTGATACGTCATTATTTTACACTTGCCTATATTTAAAGATAACATATTCTCCTCACGCCAATTGTTTAGAGTTATCAAATCATTTTGCAGAAGGTGACAGTCCGCTATATCTACTATTTCTCTGTAAATTTTCATATCGTCAGCAAATAGAAGTTTTGGGGAATTAATTTTATAAGAGATATCAGCAATAAATAAAGTGAATAATAAGGGTCCTAAATTTGAACCTTGTGGCACACCGGAACTGGCAACAAATGCAGTAGATTTGATAAATGAGTATATGATGATAGATATTTATAAAAACTATACTTTGGAATTCATTTAAGGAAATAACAATAGAGAAGTCATGCTAATAATTAAAATATCAGTAACTAATAAACTGTGTCTAAATTAAAGGATTAATGCAAAAGCATAAGTGTCAACAAGGGTTTCGACAGTTATAGCTAGGAAACAAAATATAAAAGTAGATAAAACGCCCCAAACAGAAAGTTAAGTTATACGTCAGAAGTTGAAATTAACAGTAAATATATATTCAGAATTCAAAATTATAATATGTGATGGTCAAGATGTGATAGTTTCGAGTGTACTTATAAAAATCAAATATTATGAATCAATCTGATTGGTCAGATTAAAATAACAGTACAAGAAAGAAGTAAGTAACAAGAATAGGATACAAACGATCACAGTGAGATTATCAAGTGATAGCAGTGATAGTGGAGACAGCAGCAGCATGTGAGATAAATTTAGGGGTAGATAAATCCCAGGGCATAAAAAGAAGTATCAGCGAAAAGAGTCAGCATTCCAGAGGCAGTGCAGCGATATCCCGCTAGATGACACTACCACCAGAGCCCAGCAGCGCAGCTCACTTGTTCGCGTATAGTGTAATCGAAAGTGACGGGTAGTTAGTACCCATACTACCTAAAAAAATCAGAGTTACACAGTTTGTTGTTTTTGAGAAAAAAAATATTATTTTTAATATATCATACACTGCATACTTGATTTTTTTAAATATTGTCTCTTCTACAGGTTTCTCAAAAGAACTGATGACAGAAATAAATAGATTACTCACTTTTTAATACTACCTAAAAAATTGAGAGTGACACAGTTTGTCGTTTTTGATTAAAAAAATATTACTTTTAATATGTCATACACTGCATACTTGATTTTTTTGAATATTGTCTCTCCTACGGGTATTTCAAAAGAACTGTTGGGGTTTTCTTAATCTGGAACCTCTGATCTTTGGAGAGGGGGAGCGTGGACTGTATTTTTGTTTTTAATAAGAGTGATATCCTTTTTAAATCCGTTTATTTCAATATTAACGAAGTCATGTCACATTACAGCACTAACATTACAACACTAACATTTCAACACTAGATGGGGATGAGATAGAGGATGGTTGATGGTTTGTATTTTTAAACAAAAGTTCACTGAGCTTACTGAGCCTACTCTATATCGGTGCTAGTTGAAGACTTCCCTTTCCTTTTAGCGACCGTTACCATCTCCGCTCCATGCCGCTACCGCGTGCGCATTTACATGTGCATATATGGGCTTTTATATGTGCTTCATAGGCGCGAATATATTTGAATTCAAAATAATCATTTCTCAACATCCTCCCCCGCGTTGAAGTAAAGACTTCAAACTAAAACTTACTAACCTACTAAAACTGGCTAAATAAAAATAAAAGTTAACATTGCTGTGGAAGAAGGCAAATTTTTGAAATCGGTCGTGTAACTACACCTTCACTGGTTCTTACTTTTACAACTCTGACTCTTTGATCCGAACCTGGAAAAACCTCGATTATTCTAGCTCTCGGCCAGTTAAGCGGAGGCACATTATCTTCTCTCACTAGAACGAGGTCATTAACCTTTAAATTTTCACTAGGACGAAACCATTTTGGACGATTTTGTAATCTATTCAAATAATCGACAGACCACCTTTTCCAAAAGTCTTGTTGCATTTTAACGCACCGTTGCCAGAAGGATAAACGATTATCTGGGATGTTTGCAACGTCCTTTTCCGGGTACGAAGTTAGAGCATCACCGATTAAAAAATGACCTGATGTGAGATATGTCAAATCTGAAGGATCAGTTGAAAGCGCACAAATTGGTCGAGAATTTAAAATCGCTTCAATTTGGGCGAGTACAGTACTGAGTCCTTCGAAGGTTAAATGTGAGTTTCCTACAACACGCTTAAGATGATATTTGGTGCTTTTAATCGCAGCTTCCCAAATTCCACCCCAATTTGCATTTCCATTTAGTTTCATTGCTTGCCAAAAAATTTTTTATTGCGGACAGTGTTTCTTTAGATTTAAAGAATTCGCGTAATTCCTTTAATTGATTGAAAGATCCTACAAAATTAGTAGCGTTATCGCTGTATATTATAGAAGGATTTCCTCTACGTGAAATAAATCGCTTTAAGGTTAACAAAAACGATTCTGTCGTAAGGCTTGAAACAAGTTCAATATGCACGGCCTTTGTTACCATACAGACAAAAAGAGCTACGTAACATTTTGTTATCTGAGCGCGTCTTAGCTTTGACGATTTTATATACAAGGGTCCACCAAAATCTACTCCGACTTTGAGGAACGGTCTGGCAATTGAGACTCTGTCTTTTGGTAAGCTTTCCATAATCTGCTTTGCCGTTGACGCTTTAAATCTATGGCAAGTGATACAATTATTTATTATTTGCTTTATTTGCCTTAACCCATTTATTGGTCAAAATCTCAATCTAATATTAGATAATACAGTATGTGAGCCTGCGTGAAATAATTTTAAATGTTCTTTTCTTAGTAACAATGTCACTACATGATTTTTTGGAGGAAGTAATATGGGATATTTCTGATCAAAACTAATGCTCGCATTAGACAGGCGTCCATTTACACGGATGATTCCATTTTCGTCTAACCAAGGGTTTAATGAAATTAACGCATTGTTTGAAATAGGTTTATTATTTTTTAGTTGTATGATTTCGTTAGAAAAGTGCCTATTTTGTATAATTTTAATTATTACTGTTAGAGAATTTTGTAACTCGTCAACTGTTAAAGGTCCATATATTTTGTTTGAATTACGCTTTGCATTATTAGAAAATCTCAAGCAATATGCTACAGTTCGTTATAACCGAGTAAAGTGCGAGAATTTTGAAAATAATACATGATTTTCAATAGGTTTTACAAGTAGAGTGATTTTTCTTTCTTCGGGTATTTTATCTAAATTAATATCTATATTTGGTTTATCTAATATGAAATAAGGGTCTTCTAGGAACTGTGGGCCATGCCACCATTATTGGCATGAAATAAGAGTGATAGGATCTACACCCCTAGAAATGTGATCCGCAGGATTTTGAGCCGAAGGTATATGTTTCCATAACGTATGTGAACTTAATTCCTGAATCTCTGAAACCCTATTTGAAACAAATGTGCTCCATCTGGTGGGAGATCCTTGTAACCAACACAATACAATTTTTGAGTCTGTCCACAGAACAATTCTTGAAAACTGTATATCAAAAATAGAACATAATTTATGACACAACCTGGCCATAAGCAAAAATCCACATAATTCCAAACGTGGAAGAGTGATTATTTTTAAGGGAGCTACTCTTGACTTTGAGCATATTAAATTACAAGTCACTTCATCAGAGAAAGAGATTGCCCGAAGATAAAAGCAAGTGCCATATGCTTTAAGAGAAGCATCTGAGAATCCATGTAATTCGAAAACCTTTATTTCTTGATGTGAGTATAACAATCGAGGAATATCTAGTTTAACTAATTGAGGAATGTCTTTCGAGAACCATTTCCATTCTATACCTAATTCTGGAGGTAATTCATCGTCCCAATCGATTTTACTAATCCATATTTTTTGCATAAGAATTTTTCCCAAAATAACAACTGGTCCAATGAATCCCAAAGGGTCGAATAACCTAGCTATTTCTGAGATAACATTTCGTTTTGTCATAATAACCGTTTCTGCTTGCGAAAATCCACACATCTTAAATTGATCAGACGTTGGTTGCCAAGTAATCCCTGAAACCTTACTTAAGCTTTTATCGAGATGAATTGATACTTGAGAATTTATGACATTTGATGTCATTTCTATGAAATCTTGATCTGTGCAAAAATTGTCTACATTTGACACCCATTTATGTAAATGGAATCCTGCAGAGCCTAACAAGTTTACTAATTCCTTACATAGCATAGAGAGACCTTCTAACGTGTTTGAACCTGCTAAAATGTCATCAACATAGCACTGTTCTAAAAGCATACGGGATGCGAGGGGATATGATTTAACATTGTCATTGGCTAGGTGAGTCAACGACCTTGTAGCGAGAAATGGGGCACAGTTTGTGCCATAGGTTACTGTTTGCAACTCTATGCACTTCAAAGTTTCATTTGGATGATCACGCCAAAGAATATTTTGTAAAAAACGATGCTCTGGAGCAATTAATATCTGCCTATACATTTTAATTATGTCTGAAGTAACAACATACCGAAAAGTTCTAAATCTGCAAATAATATCAAATTAATCCGGTTGTACTGTAGATCATTTCATGTATTATTTAGGGAATAGCCAATGTTGATGTTTTCATCGAGGCGTCGAACACAACTCTTAATTTGGTTGTCGCACTTGTTTCTTTAATTACACAGTGATGCGGTAAAAAATATTTAATTTCATCATTGACATTTTTTAATTTTAATGGGACGTATTTACCGTGATTTAATGTAATATACTCGTCTATGAATGCTTTGTAACGTTTAAATAGTTGCTTGTCCTTTTCAAATCTCTTTTCTAGTAACAAAAATCTTTTACTAGCGAAGGGGTTAGAATCTCCTAATTTCAAGAATGCATTAGGACTACGGAGAGGAAAATTTACTTGATATGAGCCGTTTTCTAGCTGTTTAGTTGTCTTTAAGAATAATTGTTCACATTGTTTATCTTCAGGAGATAAAATTCTTTTATTAGAAATTTCTTCTAACTGCCAGAATTTTGGTAACAGTTCGTCAATACACGTACGTGAGAATAATGATACGCTAAAAATCGTGGAACACAAATTGTTTGAGACCGGACCTGCAAGAACCCATCCAAAGTGAGTGTTTTGCAAAGTTGGTAAATTTTCACCTAATTTTATTAATCCGGGAATAATCACATCGTAATATATGTCCGAACCTAATAGCAAGTCTATCTTTGATGGAACATTCAACGTATTGTCTGCTAAATTAAGATAATCAGGAATTGGTACATCATTTTTGTCGATCGTAAACTGAGGCATCGCGCTAGTTATATTTTTTAATATGGCACATGATACGTTAAACTTTTTGCTTACTTCTTTTTTCGAATTAATCGCAATGTCTACCATGTGGCTTACAACCACTGAATTGTTAGAAATGCCGGTAATTTGTGTATTCTTTTTATACGGGGTATAGTTTAATTTTTTAGCCAACTCTTGCGAGATAAACGAGCTTTGACTGCCATTATCTAAGAGTGCCTTTGCGTGTATTAGGTTGCCATTATTAGCTATAATGGTTACGTCTGCCGTCGCTAACAGAATTTGTACACCGTGTCTCGAAAAGGCAGAGTGTACGGCATTATTTCCGGTGACTTCCTGTACATTATCAGTACATTGTGACTGTGAGTTTTTTGCGAGTGCACAAGATGTGCTGGCTTGCTGAGTATTTTCTGAATTGTTGGGGGCCGCTAAACTTCCCTGAGAGGCGGGGACACTGTTTTGTGGCTTTTCGGGGTTTCTGTGCATATGCAACAGCGTATGATGTTTTTTTTGACAAATTGCACATCCTCTAGATGAACAATTTTCAATTGTATGTTTTGCACCGAAGCAATTAATACAAAGCTTGTTGTTATTTACAAATTTGCGCCTTTCATTATTAGACAGTGATTTAAATTTAAAACATTTATATATATTATGATTGTTTAGTTTGCAAAAAATGCAACGCAAGACATTTGTGGTTGTATTTAGGGCTATTTGCTCTAAGGGTACACTTGCTAAGTGTGAAAAGTTTCTTCTAGCGGAGTTATTTTCCGTGCTAGTGAGATTTTCTAGTGCTAAACACCGTTTGTCATACCTTTCTTTCAGCATTTGAAGAGCGTTTGCATAATTATCATTTGATATTTTCAATTTATCAATCAACTTTAGGGGTTCGTTTGTGAGGGCTGATTTTAAATACATAAATTTTTGAACATCGGCCAACTGAAGGTTCGAATCAATTAGGGCAGTAAATAAATCTATAAACGATTTCCATTCTTCGTATTTACCAGAAAATGTAGGTACAGTTAAATTTGGTAATTTTACCTGATTATTATGATTTATATTTGGCGGCAAGGGAGATGTTTGAGAGATGGGGGGAACCGTCAATGCGGGTACTTTCTGAATTTTTGTTTTTATGGCAGCATGGAGTGAGAAAAATTTATTTTCTGTGTCTACGCGATCTTGTTCTTGAGAATCATCAAGTTCCTCGATCTGATCCTGTATATTTGTATATTTTTCGAAAGCCTTAACTAACGCACTTTCGCGGGTTGAATACTCATTTATGTCCATGTTACTGTTATTTTCATTTTTCTTTAAGAATGTTTCTATTCTCGTGATAGCAGCTTTTGCGCTAGATCTTTGTTTAATTAAGGCATCCATTGTTTCTACTTATAAAATACACATGTAAATATAAGACAATGCAAGTTATTGTGAATCTTAAATAACTTAAAATTACTGGATAGGTACTTAAGTATTTTTAAAGATTATATAAATGAATGTTAATAATACAGTAACAGATAACTAATGCTTTGAGAGTATTTAAAATCAATGGATTCAATATTCAATTTAAAATGAGACAGTTAGACACCTTATACGTAATACACGTACAAAGTTTATAACCATAAAAACAAGCTGAGAGTTTGTAAACATATAAAAACTGAAACGATCTGACCTTGAAGCGGCTGTGTGTTTTTTACCACCACGCTGGACTCGAGCGGCCTGGCTACAGCTGCACATTCATGGAACAGGCAGAGAGGTGAGGTGAGTGGGGGTACTCGATCAGGCGGGAACAACTACTGCTTGCTTGCTCGACGTATGACGCAACGTTGTTACTTTGGCTGCTTGGAAATTGGAATCGTTGAATTTTGGATTGTTGCGGGGGTGCAGGGGGTTGCACAATATTATTATTTCTTTTGCACTTTTTTTTTTTCACTATGCAGAGAGATGCGGGGATGTATGTCTTCGTTCTTCTTATTAATTCGGCTTTTCCAAATTAAGGGATTGCAAACTTTTTTGCGAGAGACTTGATTTTCCAAGTAATTCTTGAGACTTCCAGAGTGAAGTAATATGCGTAGGGTGGTTGGACAAATCCGGGTCGTTGGGACCAACAATATGTTGGGGTTTTCTTAATCTGGAACCTCTGATCCTTGGAGAGGGGGAGCGTGCACTGTATTTTTGTTTTTAATAAGAGTGATATCCTTTTTAAATCCGTTTATTTCAATATTAACGAAGTCATGTCACATTACAGCACTAACATTACAACACTAACATTTCAACACTAGATGGGGATGAGATAGAAGATGGTTGATGGTTTGTATTTCTAAACAAAAGTTCACTGAGCTTACTGAGCCAGGAGCCTACTCTATATCGGTGCTAGTTGAAGACTTCCCTTTCCTTTTAGCGACCGTTACCATCTCCGCTCCATGCCGCTAGCGCGTGCGCATTTACATGTGCATATATGGGCTTTTATATGTGCTTCATAGGCGCGAATATATTTGAATTCAAAATAATCATTTCTCAACAAGAACTGATGACAGAAATAAATAGATTAACCTCTTTTTAATACTACCTAAAAAATTCAGTGACACACTTTGTTGTTTTTGAGAAAAAAATTATTATATTTAATATGTCATACTAGAAGATTTCTTGCCGCATGAAAAATTGGTTACGTGTGGTGGTTACGTGTGTGACATATATTTTCTGACCTTAAAAGTGTAAGTTCTATAAAAGAATATCAGATTAATAAAGTTCGCTTATTCCATATTTTTTTGCCACTAACTTTCCCTGGTGTATTATATCTTATTTACTTACAACTTTATGTCTAGAATATATTTTAACTTGATATAATTATAGGTATCTTTGTAATTTTGGGCATAGTAGGTTGACTATAATACGGATTACCACGTGTAAAGCATATTTAACCTCATAATATTCCAGACCTCATTTCTATCTTCAGTACCCTGATTTTAATATATAATGGTAAACAGCAAATTGCTTTTTACCGTTTTCCGATACATTAACTTCCCTTCGGACGGAGGATTCCTGGACCCGTATTTAACATACCTGCTGCGTAAATGTTCGGTTTTATTTTCATTTTTCAGGGAAGCTGCGTAATTGGATTAGATATACGAAAGGCTAAACAACAGCCCCGTAGGTCTAACCAAGGAGATTTAATTATAAGTATCAAGATGATTTATATTATGTTGCCTTGATGGCTGGAGCCTTAGTAATTAATTGATGTTCGTTTACGGAGTATGGGATTTACGAAAAGTTGAGGGCATCTTGAGTGTAATTGCTTCAATCTTTAATCCTGACTTTGGACCTCTCTGAATATTTGCAGAATAAAATTAGAACCTAATGAACGTTGATGTGGCTGTGAAATAATATTATTTTCTAATCATTATAATAATAAATAGTAGTCATTATAATGTATAGGTGCTATGTAGGTATCTTATCTATGTTTCCTTATATATTTTTTATAAGTTCATCTAGATTTTGTATTTTATTTGCATGCTTGAGAAAATGGTTTACTTATAATTAGGCACACAAGGATCCCTTATGAGATTAAATATTTCCTTGTGGACTCCTGTTCAAAATTAATGCACATTATAAATTTGCCGAAGTTTTGTTGCTACTTCTCTTCGTAACGGCGCGACGAGGCCAATAATTTTTTTTGCACTGTATGTTTGTTTCTCGAGAATGTCACTATACTTGTTTTTGATAAATCGTTAATTTTCGGTTTATACCGGGCGTAATAAAAATAGTGTGTCTGTTTCGAAAATTTGTATCACGCTCGTAAATTTGTAACCAATAACTCTAACATATCGCAATTGAAATCAAATTGTAGGCCTCATCTTTCCTTAACATTTTGTTTTTTTATTCACTTTTATTATCTCTACTATTAAAGGAGACACGTCGTCTTTTTCACTTGTATGCATGATTAATAATGTAAATTTAAAATGAAACAAGTTTATTGTATAATGAATACAAAAAAACCATCAAGTATTGAGAAACCTAATAACGTGTAACACCGCCTCTGGATAGGATAACTGCCTGTATTCGTCGTGGTAAACTTCTTATTAGCTGTTGAATGCTTTCTCGGGGAATTTTTCCCGTTCCAAAAGAACAGCTTTTTCCAACTCTTGCAGATTCTGCGGTGCTGGTAAATGACGTCTGACCGATTTTTTAGAGCATCCCAAAGATGTTCTATAGGATTCATCATCTGAATATTGACCTGATTTAAGTTTATATATATATATATATATATATATATATATATATATATATATATATATATATATATATATATATATATATATATATATATATATATATATATATATATATATATATATATATATATATATTTTGTGAAAAGTAATCTTGGGTTTGTAGCATTTCATTACATAGAAATAAGCAACTAGACGAATAAGAAAGAAAACACACTTACCAGTACTATATCTGGACACACATACGGAAATGAATCACTATGCATATGAAAACGAACCACTTAGAAGTTGTACAAGTTCTTTCACCTTTCTTGAGGATCTTCAGAGCAGTATACGATTTATTTCATTGATCATTCATACTTGAATTTAAATTACCAATACACCAACACTTGCAGTGACGTTTTATGACATTAGTTTTTGACGGAACTCATTCTTAGATTACACAAACCTAGTCTACTATTTATATTTGTTCTATTTGAACATATTATATATAAAAGCATTAGGCATACAGTTATCCAGAAGATGTTAAACTTTAAAATGCATAAAATCTTGTTGAACCTATTGAAAAACAACTACTTTTTCCAACTATATGCGGGAAAATATTGAATTATATATACAATAGAGTTCTGAAGCATTCAAAGAGGGAGTGATACAGAAATTGCTTGCTTAGTCAAAACTAAAATCATTTGTTGGTTGTATGTATTAATTGTTTCTTCGAAAATTCTCGAAAAAAAAATCCAATTTTCACCCTGGATATATTTATTAGCTTTGAAATTCTTTGCTATTCATATTTATTTTGTGAAAAGTAATCTTGGGTTTGTAGCATTTCATTACATAAATAAGCAACTAGACGAATAAGAAAGAAAACACACTTACCAGTACTATATCTGGACACACATACGGAAATGAATCACTATGCATATGAAAACGAACCACTTAGAAGTTGTACAAGTTCTTTCACCTTTCTTGAGGATCTTCAGAGCAGTATACGATTTATTTCATTGATCATTCATACTTGAATTTAAATTACCAATACACCAACACTTGCAGTGACGTTTTATGACATTAGTTTTTGACGGAGCTCATTCTTAGATTACACAAACCTAGTCTACTATTTATATTTGTTCTATTTGAACATATTATATATAAAAGCATTAGGCATACAGTTATCCAGAAGATGTTAAACTTTAAAATGCATAAAATCTTGTTGAACCTATTGAAAAACAACTACTTTTTCCAACTATATGCGGGAAAATATTGAATTATATATACAATAGAGTTCTGAAGCATTCAAAGAGGGAGTGATACAGAAATTGCTTGCTTAGTCAAAACTAAAATCATTTGTTGGTTGTATGTATTAATTGTTTCTTCGAAAATTCTCGAAAAAAAAATCCAATTTTCACCCTGGATATATTTATTAGCTTTGAAATTCTTTGCTATTCATATTTATTTTGTGAAAAGTAATCTTGGGTTTGTAGCATTTCATTACATAGAAATAAGCAACTAGACGAATAAGAAAGAAAACACACTTACCAGTACTATATCTGGACACACATACGGAAATGAATCACTATGCATATGAAAACGAACCACTTAGAAGTTGTACAAGTTCTTTCACCTTTCTTGAGGATCTTCAGAGTAGTATACGATTTATTTCATTGATCATTCATACTTGAATTTAAATTACCAATACACCAACACTTGCAGTGACGTTTTATGACATTAGTTTTTGACGGAACTCATTCTTAGAATACACAAACCTAGTCTACTATTTATATTTGTTCTATTTGAACATATTATATATAAAAGCATTAGGCATACAGTTATCCAGAAGATGTTAAACTTTAAAATGCATAAAATCTTGTTGAACCTATTGAAAAACAACTACTTTTTCCAACTATATGCGGGAAAATATTGAATTATATATACAATAGAGTTCTGAAGCATTCAAAGAGGGAGTGATACAGAAATTGCTTGCTTAGTCAAAACTAAAATTATTTGTTGGTTGTATGTATTAATTGTTTCTTCGAAAATTCTCGAAAAAAATCCAATTTTCACCCTGGATATATTTATTAGCTTTGAAATTCTTTGCTATTCATATTTATTTTGTGAAAAGTAATCTTGGGTTTGTAGCATTTCATTACATAGAAATAAGCAACTAGACGAATAAGAAAGAAAACACACTTACCAGTACTATATCTGGACACACATACGGAAATGAATCACTATGCATATGAAAACGAACCACTTAGAAGTTGTACAAGTTCTTTCACCTTTCTTGAGGATCTTCAGAGTAGTATACGATTTATTTCATTGATCATTCATACTTGAATTTAAATTACCAATACACCAACACTTGCAGTGACGTTTTATGACATTAGTTTTTGACGGAACTCATTCTTAGAATACACAAACCTAGTCTACTATTTATATTTGTTCTATTTGAACATATTATATATAAAGGCATTAGGCATACAGTTATCCAGAAGATGTTAAACTTTAAAATGCATAAAATCTTGTTGAACCTATTGAAAAACAACTACTTTTTCCAACTATATGCGGGAAAATATTGAATTATATATACAATAGAGTTCTGAAGCATTCAAAGAGGGAGTGATACAGAAATTGCTTGCTTAGTCAAAACTAAAATTATTTGTTGGTTGTATGTATTAATTGTTTCTTCGAAAATTCTCGAAAAAAATCCAATTTTCACCCTGGATATATTTATTAGCTTTGAAATTCTTTGCTATTCATATTTATTTTGTGAAAAGTAATCTTGGGTTTATAGCATTTCATTACATAGAAATAAGCAACTAGACGAATAAGAAAGAAAACACACTTACCAGTACTATATCTGGACACACATACGGAAATGAATCACTATGCATATGAAAACGAACCACTTAGAAGTTGTACAAGTTCTTTCAGTTGAAAGAACTAGTGAACTAGAAAGAACTAAGTAGACTAGGTTTGTGTATTCTAAGAATGAGTTCCGTCAAAAACTAATGTCATAAAACGTCACTGCAAGTGTTGGTGTATTGGTAATTTAAATTCAAGTATGAATGATCAATGAAATAAATCGTATACTACTCTGAAGATCCTCAAGAAAGGTGAAAGAACTTGTACAACTTCTAAGTGGTTCGTTTTCATATGCATAGTGATTCATTTCTGTATGTGTGTCCAGATATAGTACTGGTAAGTGTGTTTTCTTTCTTATTCGTCTAGTTGCTTATTTCTATGTAATGAAATGCTACAAACCCAAGATTACTTTTCACAAAAAATATATATATATATATATATATATATATATATATATATATATATATATATATATATATATATATATATATATATATATATATATATATATATATATATATATATATATATATATATATATATATATATATATATAAATAATTTATACTTAAAAGTAGCAATGTTTGAGGTGATTTTTACCTTATAAGTTTTATGTTAATCCTTTAATTTTGCCATGCACAACACTTAGCACTAATTTCCGATGCACGACACTGGTTTGTTAACAGCTGATGCTGGTCTCTGGTGGTGTCATCTACCGGACGCCGCCGTACTATCTGAAATGCTGCTACCACTCGATATTATTTTCTCTGGAATACCTCAATCTCTGGATAATCGGATTCGGCACTTTTACTGCTTTATAAGAAGTTCTAATTGTAAACATTAGAACTTCTTATAAATTGACTTCTTTCCTTTTCTTCTCACCAAATTATTTTACAGGTTGGGGACGCTATCAGGTCTCCACTTCTCACGTCTTAGTTTCGACGAAAACACTTGATATGCAGTTGTTTCTGCTTTAAAACTTTTCCCTCTGGTACTCAACATTTTACTAGTTTAATTAATTTTCTAGAGTTTAACTATTAAATTTTAACAAAATCTTATAAGAATTAGTAGCGGAGCTGTTCTCTCCTTGAACGCTATGGCTGTACTCTTTTGCATTGTTACATGTAACCACTGATGTGCCGTATATGAAAACAGTTGCACCTCCTAGATACTCATTTCTTTCTCATTATTATTAGACAATCTGACAAATTCCTATAATTTGAATTTTACATGATTTAATTTTGAATTCTAAATTTTATACTGTCATCAGATTTACTTTCTGTCGACTAACTTCAGTGTTTAATTTAGGCGTCATATCTACATTGCATTCTTCTTCGCGACTACGGACTCTCGAACCTCGTTTCTACCATGATGCCTTCGCATTAATCTTTTAATCTAGACATAGTTTATTTATGCTTGATATTCTATAATTATTGTTGGGACTTGTCTATTGTAATCATGCTAGATAGAGATTTTTGTGCCGATAAATAACTGAGATGTAATGAAATTAGATTCTGACCAATCAGATGCGTAGCTGGCTGGCGTTGTATATAGTGCATACGTTAGACAGCGATACGTGCGTGCTTGCACTTCTACTGTACTGCATACGACGGATGTTGATCATTAATTTAATATTACTTAATAATTTGATATATTTATTGTATTTAACTACTTATGCTCTAGATTTTCGTATATCACAATATATATATATATATATATATATATATATATATATATATATATATATATATATATATATATATATATATATATATATATATATATATATATATATATGTATTTTCGACAATTTTTGTTCGTTTTGGTCGATTTTTTTTCAAATTGTAGGTTTTTCTCTTAGGAATATCACTGTCTTAGTTGTTTTGGTAAAAACAATGGTTTTGATATTATACCAGGTGCTATAAAAATGTTGTTTGTTTCCGAAATTTCAAAACGTCCCGTGGGCTATACAAGGTATTGCAAGTTATTGCAATTATAGCCAATTTAAAGCCTCATGTTTTTTCTACATTTTCTTTTTTTATTCATTTGTTTATCTCTGTTACTTCATGAAATACACCGTTTTGAAACACCATATGCTTTTATTCACATGAAATGCATTTATCGGACAACTCAAACAGCTAGCAAGCTATGGAAATCGAAGATTACACGTCATAAACTGACAACTGTGTCATTAGTTTTTTGTTGACAGTCCAGCAATAATTAGTGAATAATGGAACGCCAAACCAGAAATTTAACTCGTGATGAATGTGTTGAGGCAGCTACATTACATGGTGAAGGGTGGAGTTACAACCGCATAGCTGGAAGGTTGGGAGTATCTCACACAACTATAGCGAGAGCAATTCAAAGGTACGCGGAAACAGGAGAACATTCCAGACGGGCCGGTCAAGCTAGATCTCGTGTTACCTCTGCTATCCAGGATCGCTTTTTAAGAGTAAATGCTGTAAGACAAGAATTTATAACTGCAACACATTTAAGAGCACAACTTCAAGACGCAGGTGGTCCACTCATATGCGTTCAAACTGTACGCCGACGACGACTGAGGGAGACAAATTTAAGATCCAGGATTGCTGCTCGGGGACCCGCATTAACAGTAGATCATCGAAGAGCCAGATTGAATTTTGTCAATGAGCATGTTAATTGGATTGAAGCAGATTGGGAACGTATTCTTTAGACTGATGAGTCAAGGTTCAGTTTGTATAATTGTGACAGACGTAATCGCGTCTACCGAAGACCCGATGAGCGATACAGTCAATGCAATTTTTTGCACACAACTTTATATGGAGGTGGATCCGTCATGGTGTGGGGCGGAATATCTTTGACTGGGCGAACGGACTTGGTAACTGTGAATGGAAATCTCAATTCTGACAGATACATCACAGACATTCTTGAAGCACATGTTTTGCCTTATGCCCCCTATATAGGACCCAACTTTTTACTTATGCAAGACAATGCGCGTCCCCACACGAGTCTTATCGTGAGAAATTATCTTGAAGAAGTAGGAATTGATCACAAAGACTGGCCAGCCCGTAGCCCCGACCTTAACCCCATTGAACATGTTTGGGATTTTATCGGTCGGCGCTTACGAAGTGAGGGACGACAACCCCAAAATTTACAAGAATTGGAAGGACGCCTACTCGAATTATGGAATGGCCTAGATCAGAACCTAATCAGAACTTTGGTTTTAAGTATGAACCAAAGATGTCGGTAGGTCATTCGCGGAAGGGGTGGAAACACCAGATACTAATTCTCTATTTACTTTTGTTTTGTTTCCTGTTATTCGTTGTTTTATGGATTAAAGCAATCCATTTTTCTAGGTATGTTTTTTGAGTTTTTGTCCTTTTAAGACCTTTTTCTCTTCTAAAACACATTGCATCTCTCAATAAATTATAAGATATCAAGGAAAACAGAACGCAAAATGAGGCATTGAACATACTCATTGAATAATGAGTAATAAATAATGAGCACTTGACAAAAAAGAAAGTTAATAAATT
This sequence comes from Tetropium fuscum, assembly GCA_964058915.1. NCBI lineage: Eukaryota > Metazoa > Arthropoda > Insecta > Coleoptera > Cerambycidae > Tetropium > Tetropium fuscum. Next base: position 74,767 of record CAXKVY010002913.1, on the reverse strand, counting down.
TAATAAAAATCACGTCAACTCAAAAATTGGATACTTTATGAAGTAACAGAGATAAACAAATGAATAAAAAAAGAAAATGTAGAAAAAACATTAGGCTTTAAATTGGCTATAATTGCAATAACTTGCAATACCTTGTATAGCCCACAGGACTTTTGAAATTTCGGAAAAAAACATAACATTTTTATAGCACCTGGTATAATATCAAAATCATTCGTTTTACCAAAATAACTAAGACAGTGATATTCCTAAGAGAAAAACCTACAATTTGAAAAAAAATTCGACCAAAACGAACAAAAATTGTCGAAAATACATAACGTCAAATTTGAGTTAACTTTTTGGTTGTGCGTTAAATAAGTTGCGCAGTATATATATAGGTATATATATATATATATATATATATATATATATATATATATATATATATATATATATATATATATATATATATATATATATATATATATATATACACTCCCCGGCACAAAATTCCGTCACCCTAAAATTTTGCCCAATTTTGATGTTTTATAACTTTTTTATTTTTCATCTGATTTTCATAAATTTTTTACCAGTCTGTAGATCAGTTCATTGTGTGTCTTTTTAATTATTGTAATAAGTCATATTTTTCGTCCAGGCAATATTATACAGGGGTAAATCAAAGTGTTGTTTTTTGTCGTAAACTCAAAACACCCTGTGGAAAAATTGAGGCGAATAATTTTGTTTACAAACTGTTTGCTGCCATCTTAGACGTATTGTAAACATTTTGTTTTTTGATTCATCCCATTATCTCATTTGTTCTGCGAGCAGCAAAATTTTAAATGAAACGCTGTTAATTTTATCATTTTTAATTAAAAAACATCGACGTTGGCTAAATACGCGGTTATTGTGACAGAATATTTGACAGTACAGTTAATTTAGTGTGTTGTCATCATGGTAACTACAGCAGACGTAGGTAGAATTGTTGCCTTAATAGAGGATGGCCGCAATAAGAGTTATGTCTCCCGTACTCTGGGAATTGCGCGGTCTACAGTTTGTGATGTTTGGAATAGGTATCTACAGACGGGAAACTTTATTAGGCGGCAAGGCTCTGGCAGAAGGAGAATGACCACTCAAGCTGATGATCACTTTGTCATTATGAGTTCTTTAAGAGATCGAAGAGCTACTGCTGTGTATCTAAAAAATGACTTGCAAATGGTACGTCGAGTAAGTGTAAGTGAAAGAACGATACGTAGAAGATTGTTAGAAGCAGGATTGCATTCACGAAGGCCAGCAGTATGTCCAAAATTGCTTCCTCGGCATCGACAACACCGACTGAGATTTGCAAGAGCGCATGCTGACTGGACTGTAGAACAGTGGGGAAACGTACTATTCACAGATGAATCCAGGGTTTGTTTAAGGTCGCCGGATGGTCGTGAACGGGTATACAGACGTAGAAATGAAAGATATGCAGACTGCACCATATCTGAGCGACTGCAATATTACGGTGGTTCAGTCATGGTTTGGGCGGGTATTTCTACCGATGCACGTACTGACCTTGTATTTGTTGAAAATGGAGCACTAACCGCCCACCGTTACATTGAGGAAATCCTCCAAGAAATTGTTGTTCCATTTGCTCCTTTCATTGGGAACCAATTTACATTAATGCATGATAATGCTAGACCTCACGTTGCACGGGTAGTGAGCGAATATCTGGATGAGGTTGGACTTCCAAGATTCGACTGGCCCGCATGTAGCCCGGATCTCAACCCAATCGAACATCTTTGGGATGTTCTTAAAAGAGCACTCCGTCGCCGTCCTGTGCAACCACTAACCTTGCAAGACTTACGGCTGGCGCTGACAGAAGAATATCAGGCTATTCCTCAAGACAGAATAAGTAATCTTATTAATTCGATGCCACGAAGAATGCAAGCTGTCATTGCTGCGAGAGGAGGACATACACGTTATTAAAATTTGTCTTTGTTAATTAATTTTGTGATATACCTAGTGGATGTTTTTGTTAATAAAAATAAGCTTGAAATCAGCGTTTCATTTAAAATTTTGCTGCTCGCAGAAGAAATGAGATAATGGGATGAATCAAAAAACAAAATGTTTACAATACGTCTAAGATGGCAGCAAACAGTTTGTAAACAAAATTATTCGCCTCAATTTTTCCACAGGGTGTTTTGAGTTTACGACAAAAAACAACACTTTGATTTACCCCTGTATAATATTGCCTGGACGAAAAATATGACTTATTACAATAATTAAAAAGACACACAATGAACTGATCTACAGACTGGTAAAAAATTTATGAAAATCAGATGAAAAATAAAAAAGTTATAAAACATCAAAATTGGGCAAAATTTTAGGGTGACGGAATTTTGTGCCGGGGAGTGTATATATATATATATATATATATATATATATATATATATATATATATATATATATATATATATATATATATATATATATATATATAGAGTTTATTTTCAGCATAATTTGCTGAAAATTTTGATGCAAAAAAACTTTTTAACAACTTTTAGAAATCAAGAAGCAGAAAATTTATAAAATATAAACTGTATCTAAAAACCTACGACACCTAATTATCTTAAAATTAATAAAATATCTAGGACATTCAGAGTCCTATTACCATAATATATAAAGAAGAAATATAAAATTTGTGTATACACTCATACACAAGCAAATATATAGTCAGCAAATACTATAATAAATGATTAGGTTGATTATTACCTTTTTGTTATCAATTTTAATCCAAAATACTCCCTTGACAGCACAGAAAAACACTTCACTGCACAACACTCTCTCCCTCTCGTGATGATGCTGCAAACTAAAACTGGAATCTAAGATGGCGTCTCATATATATTCACTCACATATATCCGCTCACTATACTCTCTTCATTTCTATGAGTATGAGCAAACTATTATTTCCATTAATTAATATAACAACCATTATTAGTAAAAATATTTTATAAATTAGCTTCTCCAATTAGTATTAATTGGCTGTATTTTCAATATTTTCAGAGGAGATATCTGGAATATTCGTCAAGAGTATAAGTAAAGGAAGTGCAGCAGATACAAAAGATATTAAAATTAACGATAGGATTGTCGAGGTAAGTTATAAAATGCCATATTCAGAAAAATAATATCTTACCTACAGGTTATTATTGTTATAAATTTTGTTTTTGAAAAATGGTTAGGGTAAATAAATCGCAACAATAAACCTGCTAATCACTAGGGTTAAGTAGATCTGACTCTAATAGAACAATTTTGACTAACTTTCCGCTCTCTAAACTATTTGATTGTAAACCCGAATTGACTGTATGAATACCTGCCGGAAACTGGATAATTTTGGCTAAGATTGTCGCTCTCGCCCTCATTGGGCGGGATCAAGGATGATCTTTCATCCTCTTTAAGTAATACCACTTACCGGGGGTAAAATCTCAACCAATCTTACGGGATCTACCTTACCGCTTACATAATCTCAGGAAGCTATTCCTGTATGCTAACGACATCTGGTTGCAAAATAGGAACTAAATTTTACATGACATGGATAAATAATAACAATATTTGTGGGGTGGCCCGTTGTACACATATGAAGATAAAACCCCACAGAAAAACTCTTCTTAGGCTTAGATCCTTCATTCTCCAAAATAATACAATTATGATATTTCTGAGATACTCCTTCTGTATTAATTAGTTAGCTGCTCCTACGTTTTATGAAAGTATTGTTCTAATATTATCCTCGGGGTAATGATTGGCCATTTTGCCCATACCGGAAACCACAAATTAAGTGACACTTCTACCAACTGACCTAAGGAATAATAATTTATATTTTTGTGGTCGAATCTTTAGTTTCGTGCCGCTTTATGAGCAGACCCTTGCGTTTGAGATATCTAACTTGAAAAAGAACCCGTACTTATAGCGTCATAGGACATGTGTTCACTATTTAAGTTTTGAAATGTAGTTTAAGCTTGACAGAGAACACAAATAAATATGGCATAACCGGCTATTTTGATAAAATTTTAGTTATAAGTTAAATTATGGCACGAAATCCAAATACAACCGAATAATTTTCTGTCGTAAGTAAATATTTAATTTCCTTCAGGTAGATGGAATGTCTGTGATAGGATATACGAACCATCAAGCCGTTGAATTACTCAGGAACACCGGCCCCACTGTGACAATAAAGGTGGAGCGGTATCTGCGAGGTCCTAAATATGAGCAACTGCAACAAGCCATCAGAGCAAACGAACTGAGACCGCCTTCACCTTCATCTACAACAGCGTCTTCATTGCCGAAAGTGCCGCTGAGTTTAGTGGTAATTACTTTGACTCGTTTTATTGCCTCTTCTGCGTCGCCTCTGGAAATTAATCTCAACTTGAACTTTAATATAAGTTGAAATGATGAGGAAAAGCAAAAGGAGAACTGAATAATTTCCAGGGAGGCATATCTACATTTTCTTTGACTACTATTTATTTAACACTCGGAGTAGTTTCCACAAACACCAAAACACTCTCACTTCGCTCGACGCGCGTTTCGCCAACCGAGTCGGCATCATCCGGAGACGATTAAAAACTAAACTTAAACTAAAAATCTACCCTATTTATAATATTTATGGTGAAATAATTAGTCACGCTTCAATGATTAGTTGCTAAGCAACGCGTAAAGCGGGCTATACGGTATAGGTTCCTTGTCGCTATTCATACTACTTTTACATTTTACAATTTCTATGCTCTCAAATGCATCCAAGTGTCTATTATTGGTCACATTTCTAACTAATCTTAAATTACTAATATCTATTCTATGATCGTTGTCAAAAGCATGTTGTGCAACACTAGACTTATCTGTTCTTCCATATTTTAGATGAGCCATATGCTCTTTAAATCTGGTGTTAATTGAACGTCTCGTTTGTCCAACATATTTTCGATCACAATCATTACAATTAATTTCGTAAATCCCAGACCTTTCTTTCATTTGGAACAATTTTATCCTTTGGATTGTCTAAAAGTTGTTGTAATTTATTACTCGACGAATGAATCGCTGTTACCCACGTTTTTGAAGACCTTACTCAAACCAGGAGTAAACCGGGGTTCGTACGGGATGGATACATATTTTGGAGTCTCTATATCCTTTTGAAAGGTCGTAGAATTACGAAGTGTGTCCTTAAATTTACGCTTCCTAATTAGTTTTTCAACTATATTTCTAGGGTAACCATTACTCACAGCTGTATCTTTAATTAATACTTTTTCTTTTTCAAACCTTTCATTACTGAGAGCGAAACTTAGTAAACGATGGACAAGAAAAACATATTATTACATAACATTTTACATTTTTGTAAAATGTAAGAGTAGTATGAATAGCGACAAGGGACCTATACCGTATAGCCCGCTTTACGCGTTACTTAGCAACTAATCATTGAAGCGTGACTAATGATTTCACCATAAATAGTATAAATAGGGTAGATTTTTAGTTTAAGTTTAGTTTTTAATCGTCTCCGGATGATGCCAACTTGGTAGGCGAAACGCGCGTCGAGCGAAGTGAAAGTGTTTTGGTGTTTGTGGAAACTACTCCGAGTGTTAGAGTTACGTCAAAGGTTCTAGCCCTACAGTACTATTTATTTGCTCATTTGATTGATATTTTGACTATATTATTATAAATGCTTTCCCATTAGTGAAAAGGTTGTCTTTCAAAAAAATATGTTTTAAGTTGCATTCTTTAATGTCTTTCAACTGTGTGGCTTTTAAGCAAATGGATTACCTAACAATTGAACCCGATGGGGAATCAAGAACAAGTTTCGAATTTGACTCTGCAATTCTGCTGGAAGCCATTACTCCGATGAATGAAGAGCGGGAAATAACTATTGGGGGTGAAAAGCGATCCCTACAATTTGGTATAGCTAGTCACGAATCAATTTACGATAAATGGCGGGAGAAGCTAGAAAATAATGTGGAAATAGTGGTAAGTAGACTTCAATAATATTTAGGTATTAGCAGAACTGCATTTATGCTTTGTTACAAATACGAATAATCATTTATGTCGATGATTGTCGATGATGACAGCTGCAAAGTAACAAACAGCAAAAATAATAATAAAATATATACAATCAGCAATACAACAAATCATGTACTAAAATTTTAAAATATTTCACCTTTAATCAGTTGTTCGGGTTTTAAATAATTTCATGCTATCGCTAGATACCACTCTTTTAAATCATCTCTTAACTTTGGACAAACTTCCAACACGATATCAATCTTTTGGGGGTACTTGTTGTACCCTGACAGGACCAATGTATTTCTCGACTAGCTTACCAGTGCACTGGTGAGTCTCATCACAATTGTTTTTTTTTCAATCATGACCATCCCAGGCAGAAGTGACGTCATTTTCCGTGATATTTGTTAAATATATTTATATCAATAATAAAAATTGTATTTCATGTATGGGTCATCTATGTTATTCATTATCAATGATTCCGGCTTTACTGGGCGAATAAGTTTGCTGAGAAATCACATCTCTTTGCGGTTAGAAACATTTGAATCAATGGCTTCCTATGTTAACCAAATGGTTGAATCGGCTCAGAAACTCAGAGGTACAGGATTCAATATTGATGAAGAGTGGATTGGTTCTCTACTTTTGGCGGGTTTATCCGAAATTTGCGCCAATGATTATGGCCATCGAACACTCGGGAATTTCCATTACGTCAGATGCCATCAAAACGAAGCTGTTGGACATGGAATTGGAAGTCGGTAGTACAGGTAGCGCTTTTGCCAGCAAAGTTCAACAAATAAATCGTACTGGAGTGAAGTCATCGCATGGTTGTGTTGGTAGTACTGGTAACACTGGTAACAGTTGTATTAAGTGTTTTGGATGTAAGAAATTAGGACATTTTAAGAACAGATGCCCGAATCAAGGGAATGTGAAGACCAACAATGCGTTTAGCGTGATCTTTCTAAATGGCAAGTTTAGTAAAGATGATTGGTATGTGGATTCTGGAGCTGGTGCCCATATTACATTATTAGAAGATCAGCTGATAAATGTGAGGCAGAGTGAGCTTAAAGAAATTATTGCAGCCAACAATTCCAAGGTACAAGTTAAATGCATGGGAAATATAAATATACAGACCCGATTAGGTAAGCAAGTAGGTACATGATATTGTAATCACAAATGCTCTTTGTGTTCCGGATGTTACCACCAACCTTATTTCTGTTAGCCAACTGATAAAACATGGAAATTCTGTAATTTTTGATTCACATGGATGTAAAATATACAATAAGAATAATATATTAATAGCTACCGCAGACTTAGTTGGAGACGTATATCGATTAAATATACATATAGTTCAGAATGGGGAAAGTTGTTTTTTAGCAAGCGCAAATACATGGCACAGAAGGCTTGGTCACATAAACTTTACAGACCTGAAGAAAATGCACAGTGGTTGATGGGGTTATTTGTAAAGGGAAAATAGAAAGAGAAAGCTGTATAGTTTGTTGCGAAGGCAAGCAAAATAGATTAGCATTTAATCATGTAGGTGCAAGAGCTAATAAACTGCTGGGAGTAATTCATGGGGATGTTTGTGGACCTATGGAGGTTATGTCTGTAGGAGGCAGTAGATATTTCTTAATACTGGAAGATGATTATAGTCGAATGTGTTTCATATATTTTTTGAAAAGCAAAGATGAAGCTTTCAAACGCTTTATGGAATTCAAAAATGTGGTAGAAACACGGAAAAATAATAAAATAAAAATATTCCGGACGGACAATGGAGGAGAGTTCTGCAGCAAGGAATTTGAAGATTTTCTTAAAAAATTTGGTATAATTCATCAGACCACGAATCCCTATACACCTGAGCAAAACGGATTAAGCGAAAGAATGAACAGGACAGTGGAGAAAGCAAGATGTTTTTATTATTTGATTCTAATTAGGATAAAAGTTTATGGACAGAGGCGGTGAACACTGCAGTGTATCTGAGAAACAGATCGATAGCCAGTGGGTTAGAAAATAGGACTCCTTATGAAATCTGGAATGGTGTCAAGCCAGATTTAAGCCACATCAGAATATTTGGTTCCACCGTCATGGTACATATTCCGAAAATAAAAAGGAGTAAATGAATATGTTACCTATATGTGTTCCACCACAGATGCCAATAAAGACATTGTCGAACTTACCTGTGATCCTAAAAATGTCAAAGAAGCACTGTCGAGAGCTGATAGTGAAAACTGGAAAAAGGCTATACAGCAGGAGAAGGGAGGGCATTGACTATGATGAAACGTTTTCCCCTGTAGTAAAATATAGTACTCTTAGATTGCTTATAGTCCTAACGGTAAAATTTAAAAATCACTCATTTGGTGTGTACTGCATTTTTGAATGGTTTTTTGGAGAAGCCAATTTTTATGAGACAACCAGAAGGTTTCATTTCTCCAGAAAACGAAAAAAAGTGTGTAAACTAAAGAAGGCTATTTATGGTCTTAAGCAATCCTCGCGTGCCTGGAACAATAGAATAAATGATTTTTTATTAAAATTAGATTATAAAAGATCTGAATATGAGCCTTGTGTTTATATAAAAAATGGTGGATGTGTTTTTGTTGTCATTGCTTTATATGTTGATGATTTCTTTATTTTTTCTAATAATGCAAATGAAACTGAACTCCTTAAATCTAATTTGAGTTCAAATTTTAAGATTAAAGATTTAGGAGAGGCTAGAAAATGCCTAGGAATGGAAATTATAAGAGATAGAGAGAAAGGAATTATTCAGTTAAGTCAAAAGGATTATGTTAATCAAATATTAGATAGGTATAACATGCAAGATTGTAAAACTGTTAAGACACCTATGGAAACTAATGTACAATTTGATGAAAGTCCTGATAAACATAAGAATTACCCTTATCAACAACTCATAGGTAGTTTAATGTATCTAGTAGTTTTAACTAGGCCTGATCTATGTTACACAGTTAGTTTTTTGAGTCAATATAATACTTAGAGTTTTAAAGTATTATAGTAGAAAACTAAAGATTATTGTTTAACTTTTAGTAAAGATGATAAAGATTTAGAAGTTTTTGTTGATGCAGATTGGGCCTCAAATGTAGGAAATCTTATTCAGGATATGTTTTTAAATTGTCAAATGCAAGTGTTTCATAGGAGAGTAAGAAACAAAAATCAGTTTCGCTGTCAAGTACAGAGGCAGAATATGTAGCTATTTCTGAGGCTTGCAAAGAGGCAATTTATTTACAAAATTTATATTCTGAAATTTTGAATAAAACTATTAAAATCAAAATGTATAACGACAGTCAAAGTGCTCAAAAATTGTTAACAAATCCTGTTTTTAATAGAAGGTCGAAACACATTGATGTTCGCTATCATTTTGTGAAAGATGTTATTGCTAATGATTTATTATCTGTTGAATACTTATCTTCAGAAAATATGTGTGCAGATGTGCTCACAAAGAGCACATCTCTAAATCATCTAAACTTTGTTAAGCATAATAAATTTGTGTTATTTTTATTTATTGCTAAGTGGGGGTGTTAGATATACTTATAGACGTATAGAAAAGAAGACGTTTAAAACACGTCTCTTTGTCTACGTCTTTGACGAATGACGGGTTACACTACAGATCAACGTGAATGAGACGTCAAGTGACGTCACTCTGCTGCCTGGGCATGTCGCCTACTTTGAGAGGAACTGCTGGGTCACGATTCATGTCGTAACGCTTTTTCATGGCACGGGCACTTTTTAATTAACTGTCCGCAGCTTTAATATCAAAGCGTTTTAATTCTAATTTAACGTCCCTGTCTACCGTTATCAACACTAACATCAAATTTAAGTCTAGGTCTAAACCCGTATAAAAGTACAGCTGGCGCACAACCTGTCGTCGCATTCACTGCTCCGTTTATGATGTGTTGGTAATTTTGCCTTCCCAAATGTCATGTTCATAACTGATTGCAGTGCTTATTGCATTTAGGATTATAGCATTAAATCTTTCAACTCTTGGACAAGCGACAGCATTTAAAATGTGCTTGATGTGTTGTTCACAGCAAAACTCTTTCATTTCCCATTCCCTTAGCCTGTACCGAAGTTATTTATGAGTTAGGGCTCATTCGATTCGGAATGACATCTAATAACCTTACAAAAAAAATACAAAAGTTATAAACAAATACAAAATTATAATACGAAAATTTATTTACACACTTCAAAATAATCTAGGGGACACATTTTGTGAGGATAAATAAATTTTAGATGAAACTAGTAGATAGTAAGTAATAAAAATAGTTACTGTTATGGTTTTAAACAGTTTTAGTCAAAAAAAAATTGACAAATAACTTCAACTTGAGACAAGGAAAGGAAAAAAATGTAAAGAAAAGTTACGCAAAAGAGCAATTAACTTCTTCGCTAAAGAATGGCGAAACGAATAGTTAATACAAAGTGTGACCTCCGCGACTATTAATCACCGCTCTGCATCTACGTGGCATGCTTAAAATTAAATTATCTATGTCTTCCTGAGGTATGTCGTTCCACTCCTGTATAAGACACTCACTAAGATTATTCCGGTTCTGAAACACCACATTCTGGCGTAAGAGGCGTCTACCTAGCATGTCCCAAAAGTGTTCTATACCATTTAGGTCGGGTGACTGTGCAGGCCATGGCAAAATATTAATGTGCTAGTTTTCAAGATAATCTAGCACTATTCTCGCCGTATGTGGACGGGCATTGTCGTGCATGAGAGTAAAATCATTTCCAATTTCTGCCCCATATGGAAGCACAACAGGTGTAGGAATAGTATCCCGATAATCAATTGCATTTAAGAAGCCATCCAGAGAAACGAGCCACGATCTTCCACCTAGGCTAATTCCCTCCATACCATCACTGTTCCCCCTTGGTGGCTGGTTACCTCCTGAGCAGTAGCCAACCGTTCTGCATTACCAGATCGTCTCCAGGCTCTTAATCTTCTGGTATCCGGTGCCAAACCAAAGCGAGATTCGTCAGAGAAAAGAACTGGAGTCCACTCTTGACGTTGCCGCATGGCGTGTTCTTACGCCCATTGTAACCTTTTTTTGCGCGATTCCCTCGCGAGTAGCTTTGGCACCCTCAATGGCCGCCGAGCATTAAGTCCGCACTCATGGAGTCATGGACTTATGTTACGCACAGTTTGGTCACTCACTACGCTGTTATGAGTGTTATTCAATTGATTACACAGCTCGGAAGCGGTTATATTACGGTATCTCAGAGCCTGAACTTGTAAAAAGCGATCTTGAATTGCGTTAGTTGCCCTTCTACACCCCGTATGACGTTCTCAAACATCATCGAATTGTTGATATCTTAGCCACAACCGATTAACACCACTTTTAGAGGTGTTAAGAGCTTCAGCTACAGTTCTTTGTGTAGCACCACCCTGAATCATACCAATTGCACGCCACTGTGTCCCGCGGTCTAAATTTTCGTGAAACGCCATTTTCTCGTGAAACACGAGGTTAACTTTATAAACAAATAGCGTCACATGGTGACGAAATCGAATGAAAAACAGTATGGCAAGTATGGCAACTAAACGTGCAATAATTATATTTTTATTCATTGTCGTAACATGAACTTATTGACGTGTCCCCTAGATTCTTTTGATGTGTGTCTTTATAACAAATTGTGTATTAAATAAAATAAAATATAAACAAAAAAAATATTTTTTTTTTCAAAATATGGAAGAGCAATAGAAATGAGGATTTAAATAATGGTTCCTTAATATTAGTATTTATCAAAAAAATTTGATTTAACACATGCGCTTTTAAGCAAGAAAATTAATTTTTTTATAAAACGATTTTTTCTTAAAAATCATATTTATTGATAATTAGGATCCAAAAAAAAAATTTAATTATCTTATAAACAAAGCATTTGTTTATAAGATATATGTTAAGTTTATATTAATAGGAGTATAAAATTATAAAAAAATATTTTTATGTAGCTTTCAATAATAAGAAAACGATCTAATTAGAGTATTTGAAAAAAAAAATTCATAGTTTTATTTACGTTTTCCATTTTTTTAATGCATTATGATTGTTAATAACAAAGTGGAGATTTGTTAATTTAAAACTTGAGAAAATAAGTTAATTAACAAAAGCATATCTAATAAAAAATTTACGGTAGCATTTTTTTCCAGTGGATTATCATTTAATCAAGTATAGGAAAGGTATGACATTTTTTTTATTTCCTAATATTCATACTTCATAGGCTAAGCTAAATCACGCACCAGGCCGTTCCAACAGCGCATGCGCGAGTTGCGGGCCGATCGCGAAATTAATTTGAAATAAAAGAATACAGAATACATATAACCGCTATCATCGTCGCTGCCATCATTCTGCGTGAAACTTTCTAGCGATTACCACGTGAGATATTAAAAAGTGCCCTCAGAATTTTGATTGCGATTTATTAGACACATTAGTGGCGGCTCCTCGAGGTGGGCAGGGTGGGCAGTGCCCACCCTAGGATTTAAGGCCTAAATATAAAAGAAAAAACAATATTCAAATAAATTTTTCAATTACATGTAGAATATTCAATATGTTTTAACACAATAGCACAACAGATTTTAAGTCTTAAGTAAGATTATAAATAAAAAGTATATTATTAATCAGTAATCACATTCCGATTTAAATATTGCGCGTTACGCACCCGAAATAAATTAGTAATAGGTACGATCTGTTTGCCCATAGCGCGAGGGAGACCTGCTGCTAATGATCGCTATGGGCAAGCCCGTAGATGACAAGCAGGCCTGTATTAATTCGCGATATACGTTCGAGATATACGAGGCGACGATTGTGCGAGCGAAACGGTAAACGTATGCCTAGGTTGTATCCACCCTGAGACAGTCTAAGATGGGCTTGCCCGTCCGTAGGCTGTACCTGCGCCGGTCGACCGTCACTTTTCTGAAGTGGCAAAGTAACTATTTGCTGAACTAATAATTTTTGTCTTAAAACTTAATAATAAATATTAAATACCTTGGTTCTAAATGAAATTTTAAATCCCCTACAAGTGTAATTATAATAATAAAAACTTTATTATTACCACTAAACTTGTAGGGAATTTAAAATTTTATCTAGTACTAGAACCATGGTATTTAATATTTATTAAAAACCAATTAATCGAAGTACCTATTTATTATAACCTACCTATAGGTTAGGCGTGTAGGAAACTAATTATGTTGCATATGATACGAAAATATAATACGAAAATAATATCGCCTTTTATTCTTTAGCTTTTCAGCTATGATTTTTGTGGTATATGTTACCTTGACCTAGGGTTGGGGTAGATTAAATAACTACACACACTTTTTACTTAACCCCTATATATTACAATAGTTACTAATTACTTAGTACACTTGAGCTGCTTGAGCACATGGCACACATGCATTGTTCGTTGGCCATCCTCTCTGTCCCACACTTAAAACTACTATTTTAGTTGCGCAGTGACATGCGCTATAATTTACCTATATGAACTCAATATTCAATTTAACTCTAGGTACGTTAATACAATAAGTAACGATACCCCATCAATCAAGTAGTGGGAAATATATTTTTTGATTTTTTATTAATTCAGTGCAGGCGCACTTGTTTCGTGCATTATTTTGTGTATTATGCTACGGGCTTGCCCATCGGCGCGGTTAGAGCGATGTGACGTCCACGATTCTCGCCCTTCAGCTTCAGTCCCTAATTGGTGATTGGTGCAGATCTGTCGAAAACCATTAAAAATTATTTAATTGAAAGTATTAATGTAGTTGTGTCCGAAGTGATTTTTTTCTGAACTCTGAACTTCCCGTTGGTTCTTGCTGAACTGTTTATTTTTGGAACATTCTGATTTACCTACGAGCTGTTCCTTTTTTCATACACACAAACTACTCTAAAAATCAAGAAAGAGTTTATTGTTTTAAAATTCCACAAGTAAATTGACAGAGTTAAATAAAAAAATCAAAATACGGCAAGGAAAATTAAAATTCATTAAATCATTGATCGTAAATTCGACAGCCGAAATGCCTATTGGTTTATAAAAAATGTTTAACAATCTAATAAAATATATTTTGTTTATTTCAATTTATTTATATCAGTAATTCGTGGATAAATATTATTTCAAAAAAGTTTGATACTTTTTCCAAAAATCATTTTTGTGAAACCCTGTAATTTTTTGTAAATGGATTTTTCATTGAAATTCTGAAGTGCCAGGAAAACGCGTGACCTTGAAAGTTTGAAAAATTTTCAAGGCGCCATTAATGCTTCGCGGACCAAATTTAATATCAATATTTAATTTGTCTTCCTACCTGATGCTTTAATCACGAGCCGCCACTGACTGACACATTATAGCACATTAAAATTACTGTATGTATAACATTATATATATACCTATATTATTGTATATACCTATACTCCACATTATTGTAAGTAGTTACCTACTTAAATTTCATAAAACATATCTAATATATAAGCAGTAATAGATATTTTAGGTGTTAAAGCATTCATCATGGATATGAGGAATAAATGTTAGTATTGTAACAAAGTATTTTTTGACAGCAGCACTAGAAATAGGCACAATAAGAAAATTCATAAAAGATCAGTGGCTTTGTTGTTCTAATTTTGCTAGTTGTCGATCTAGATAAGAACTATACAAGGACCATGATAATTATTTTTAGAAGAACTTGTACTCTGTTTTGCGTTCTCGATATATATGTATGGAATTAAGTTTATTCCAATCAGCGTGTTTGAAGTCAACATTGTATTTAGTAGTTTATTCTGTCTGTGTCTGTTAAAAATATACTTCATACTCTGCTCTTGTAAAATTTTATTAATATGTAATAAAATAGTTATCATTAATACCTATATCTATCCCAACATATACCTAACTATACCTACTCTAGCTACTATTCTATCTATATACTCTTAGATACTTGTGTAAGCATATAACATACATATAATAATATGACATTATTAAAAAATGACATTATTAAACAAATAGTTTAAAATCCAAAGAATTATATAAACGTTAAAAAAGTTGTTTGGTTTGGTAGCGTTAAAAGCAGTTGTGTAAAATTAGATTGTTTTTGCTTTTATCACTATGATCATTTTGGTACTAATTATTTAGTTTAGTATATAATAATATCGATATACAGGGTGAGTCAGTTTTTTGTAGACAAACTTTAACAGGGGATAGAACGCACGTTTTTAAAAAGAAAAGTGCCTATAAAGATATGGCCGATCTAGCTTCCTAAGGAAGATACAGGGTGTTAAAATTTAATTTTTTTTTACATTAATGTGTAATATTTTCTGAACGGAATGATATATTCACTAAATATTTTACACATATCTTAACCTGCATAGGATCAACATGTTGTATTGTTCCTGTCGAAAATACTATAGTGGATGTTACTTTTTTTGGGTACCTCGACTATTCTGCATAATAGAACTTTTTTTTCGTACGCCACTGACATTATCTGATACATATTTCTAAAATAACGGCCCCTTAGTAACAATTTTGATCTCTTGTAATTTTGCTCTAACTATGACAGTTTTCGAGATATTGGCCGTTGTTTCTCTGACAGTGTAATGTCGTTATTATAATTTTTTTTCTCGAATTTTCTTTATGACTTATAAACGAACGCTTAGATTTTTTCATGTTTGGGGGATAATGCCTATTAATTAAGGCGCATAAAGCAAGCGGTAAGAATGTTCAAAAACTTGCACAGTGGCGGGGTGGAAGGGGTGCTCCACCCCTTTCGTAAACAGAACTTCTACGCCAAAGACTATTAAAAAAAACTGTTATTTTCATTATCTACATACAGTTTAACAAAAATAATGTCCCTTCTTCTGTTTCGAAATTCCTATGCGTTTCCCAGTTATTTTGATTTTTAGTGTTTGATGTGGTACTAAATTAAGTAATTTATTTATTAGCAATAATAATTATCGGCTAAATATTTAATTCTTTCAACGAAACCTACCTAAATATGGTTTGTTAAGGATTCTAAAAAGCCGAAATCTCTTTATCTCTTTCCAAGTAATTACAATTACAAAAAAAGACATTAGATGAGCATTGATGTTAATGTTTATGGAGATATAAACATTTTTGAATTTATAGCAATATTTAATTAACAATAATAATTGTGAAATAAATAACAATTGTTAGCAATAATGATTTATAAATAACAATTACAAGAATTAATAACAATAACACTAGTACCTACATACATAAAATTAGATACTTTGTTCAAAATGTAAACCGTTCTTCTCAATACACATTTCACTGCGACGTATCATAGAACGTCTTAAGTTAACTAAATGATGCACCCTTATTTCATTGCAAGCATCTCTAATGCGATTTTGAAGCTCCTCAAGTGTATTAACCGGAGTGGTATACACTATTTCCTTAATGTGGTAAACACTATTTCCTTAATATTTCCCACACAAAAAAGTCAAGTGGTGTTAAATCGGGGGATCTGGGAGGCCACGCCACTGGACCTCCACGACCTATCCACCTCCCTGGATAGTTATTGTTTAGCCAATTTCTTACATTTCTGCCATAATGGGCCGGGCACCCATCAAGTTGAATCCTTCTGTCTTCTTAAATTCAAAGGAATGACTTCCCATATATTACCATGGTGTTCTTCTAAAAATTGTAGGAAATTTTCTGAATTTACACGTTGTGGCAAGAAATAAGGTCCAAACACGTGGTTGCCGTAAATTCCAATCCAGACATTTGTACTAAATTCATGTTGAAAACTTCGTGGTCGAATGGCATGTGGGTTTTCATGTGCCCATACATGCAGATTGTGAAAATTTACTATACCACGACGAGTAAAACAAGATTCATCAGTCCACAGTATATTGGATAAGAAATCCCTATTATTTTGAATGGAGTTAAGAACCCACCTACAATAAGTAAGTCTTCGTTCAGCGTCACCTGGACATAAACCTTGAACAGGTTGAAAATGATATGGGCGTCTGTGATCCCGTTTTAAAACCCGGGAAATTTTACTTTGGGAAATACCAAGAGCAATAGCAGCACGTCGAGTACTTGTCGTTGGGTTCCTATTAAATTCCCGCAATATACGGTCTCTATCTCGTCCACGGTTGTTCTGTCGGCCCCCGGGTACATTTTTCAAACCCTGGTTAACAAATCGACGGTGGATACTCACAAAAACGGAATGATGAGGTTGTCGTCTCTTTTGAAATCTTCTTCGATACTCCCTAGCTGCGTATCTTGAATTCCCATTTGCGAACCCATAAATAAAATGAATGTCGGCTTGTTCGCTATTTGTAAATGTAAACGGCATGTTACACTAATTAAAATCTGGCAAATCACATAAAATAACTTTTTAATCTTAAAAATAATAATTAATAACAGTGAAAATATTCAAGATGAAGCAAAATTGTTTGTAGATAAACTTGTAATACGTCAAACTGTCGTTTCAAAATATGACATAATGCTTACTTGTTTTCCAAGGAGTATAATATTTTGTTGCAATTATTACGTACAGTTACAAATACGCTAGTTTTAAATGGAAATTATTTAGCAAACAACAACAAAAATTGAAACAGAAATTGGTACATGCACAAGTTTAATAAAACTTAAAGGAAATTTTTAAGACTTTTGGCAACTGCACAATAATCTATTGTATTGTAAGTACATTTGTAATTTAACAGATTTCAACATATAAAAGTATTGTATTTGAGTAAGGCTTGATATAACAAATATTTATTTTGACTACATTGGAAAAAGATAAAGAATAAGAGATTTCGGCTTTTTAGAATCCTTAACACACCATATTTAGGTAGGTTTCGTTGAAAGAATTAAATATTTAGCCGATAATTATTATTGCTAATAAATAAATTACTTAATTTAGTACCACATCAAACACTAAAAATCAAAATAACTAGGAACCGCACAGGAATTTCGAAACAGAAGAAGGGACATTATTTTTGTTAAACTGTATGTAGATAATGAAAATAACAGTTTTTTTTTAATAGTCTTTGGCGTAGATGTTCTGTTTACGAAAGGGGTGGAGCACCCCTTCCACCCCGCCACTGTGCAAGTTTTTGAACATTCTTACCGCTTGTTTTATGCGCCTTAATTAATAGGCATTATCATCCAAACATGAAAAAATCTAAGCGTTCGTTTATAAGTCATAAAGAAAATTCGAGAAAAAAAATATAATAACGACATTACACTGTCAGAGAAACAACGGCCAATATCTCTAAAACTGTCGTAGTTAGAGCAAAATTACAAGAGATCAAAATTGTTACTAAGGGGCCGTTATTTTAGAAATATGTATCAGATAATGTCAGTGGCGTACGAAAAAAAAGTTCCTTTACGCAGAATATCCGAAGTACCCGAAAAAAGTAATATCCACTATAGTATTTTCGACAGGAACAATACAACATGTTGATCCTATGCAGGTTAAGATATGTGTAAAATATTTAGTGAATATATCATTCCGTTCAGAAAATATTACACATTAATGTAAAAAAAAATGAAACTTTAACACCTTGTATCTTCCTTAGGAAGCTAGATCGGCCATATATTTATAGGCACTTTTCTTTTTAAAAACGTGCGTTCTATCCCCTGTTAAAGTTTGTCTACAAAAAACTGACTCACCCTGTATACTGGCATGACAATAACATGACGGAATGCAAATTATAAAGATTTTAATATTACATTGATCTTATTTTTATAAGGTTTTTGTTTTCCAAATTACAGTCTGCAAGCTTAAACAATATTAAAGCAAAAAAGTATAAGGATGTGCTACAATTATAAAGGAGAGTTTGGCAATGATTTTTTTTCTTTGTAGGTCAACCTTTCCACCTAAAAGATTTTAGATTTCCAAAATTAAAAATGGCAAAATAGGTATTATACCATAACGCAATTAAAAAAGGCAAAGAACTATTACAGTCGTGATAATAAATACACCACAAAAATTAGACATCCCCTAAAGTCAGCCGTGCGGAAGGGGGTTTACATATTGAAGAAAAATGCAGGCAAACATCTATTACTCACCAACATTGCCATCTTTTTTTTTTTTAGGAAGGAGGAGTGGAAATCTTGCATAAGACCCCACTGTTGGGTGGGAGTGTCGGATTCTTACCGACTAAAACCAGTCCTCCTTGTCTTCCCTGTCCTGCTATAACCCCTACTCCTTCTGTGGAGACCGTTCTGTATGCCGAGGTTATTCTGATATTTATTTTCCTCTGCAAACTACCTAGCTTTCTCACAATTTTTTTGTTTTTTGTCACATTGTGCCATACAGGTGCTGCATATAGCACCTGTGAATGCATCACACTCGACAGTAGCTTCCGTTTCGATGCCCTAGGCCCTCCGATGTTTGGCATAAGACTGGCCAGGGCTGAGGTAGTTTTTTCCGCTTTTTTCACAGCCCTATGCAGACGTGTTCTGCAAAAACTAGCTTGGTGTCCAGCCATATCCCCAGGTATTTTATTGCCTTCGCAGGTGTTACAATCGTGTTTTGGACCTGGAATCGTATGAGTCCGATTTTCCTTTTTACTGTCAGGAGTGCAGCTTCCGTTTTTTCAGGCGCTAGTCCTAGACCCTTTCTGTCCATCCAATTTGTGATGCGTCGTAAAGACTCGTTTGCTGTGCTCATTAATAATTCCTCCCCCTTAGCAACCACCAACATTGCCATCTGTTGTGCTGGGGATTGAACCCATTAACACGGTTATCTTTAAACTACACGTATTTGTCACACTACGCCTTAGCTCGCTGAGCCATCGTGCCAATATGATAATGTACACGATATTGATATCTTTTACATCTACACAAAAATATACTTCGGTACCTAATAACTATGAGAAAATATAAATATGCAATATAAGCAATATAAGATGCACTTTTCTCCTATATCATCCTATTTACATTTAACCGTTATTCCAGATCTTTCGATTTATTCAAATAACATTCCCAGCAGAATAAAACGTTAAACACAACCTCACTATTCAGCTTTATAATGAACTATTCCTTTTTTTAAATAAAGTACGAGTAAACTCATAAATAATAAATAATCCCATTACACACTTAAATATATTAACAGCTATGTTACACATCTATAATATTTCACGATTTTTTTTTCGGGTTCCAAATAAACAAAATTTTTGAGAGAACGTATCGAACTATTTGCGATCTAAACTAGGCATCTTTCAAATTCATTTAATTTAAATTCCTGAAAGGTGCCCGGCAAATTCGCGCATGCGCTATTGAGACGGCCTGGTGCGGGATTTAGCTTAGCCTATAATACTTCATGGGTTTAAATAATTGGTATGGTTAAAAGCAAAGTGGTTAAAAGTGTCCACCTCGGTCGGCGCGTGCGGAAGTCACATCACCCGTTTTTAGCCATATTTTACCTCTAAATTAAAATTATAAATATAGGTGGTAAAGTTCCTTCTTTTATGAAATTTCCTGCTCCTTAAGGATCTTTTTTTCGATTTCCGATATCTGCAATAGTTTTTGAGATATTTGCAAGAAACGGAACCCTTTTCTTACTAAGGAATCTTGAAGTTCTTTCAACATTTTCTTACGTAAAATGTTCTTTTGTATTGAAGATTGCCCAACTGTACAAAGAACCAAACAGTGGACTGGGCATTAGTCTAGAAGGCACAGTAGATGTTGAAGATGGTAAGGAAGTCAGACCACATCATTACATCAGAAACATTCTTCCTGATGGTCCTGTTGGGAAGCATGGAATGTTGCAGTCTGGAGACGAGTTATTGGAGGTAATGATTATATACAACTGGTCTAGTATTTCACTTATAATTGTCAATGCATCAGATGTGAAACTATTTTTAAAATGTGGTAGATATAGAAAGATATTTATCCAAATCCATGTTGTATACCTAGCTTACCTGCTTTAAAATATCCAAAAATTTGAATGAATGTCTTGATTGACTAATTAAGTAAAAAACTGTTTTCTTTTTTCCTAAGATGAAAATTTTCCTTGAAACCAATCGAACTGTTTTATAAACATTTTATTTAACTTTAAGAAACTCTACGTTTGTTATACTTACACCAATCATATTAAAACTTCAGTCGAAATTAAATCTAATTACTATTCAGTTACATGGTTCTTATTTAAAAGTGTATGAAATGGAACCTATCTTCCCTTTGCAAGAGATAGGTTCCACTTCCATTGGTATTAGGGAAGGGGGGGACTGTGTCTTACACTGCTTACCTACTAATTAAGAAGCACCTAAAAAGTTTTGAATACTTTATTGCAAACACTAAACCTTATTTATTATATCACATTGATAATAACCTTAAATTAAAAGTTGAATTTGACAAAAAAATTAAAAATAACGTTTCGCTACATAAATACCATCATGCCCCGCTCTTGGGGCAAGATGGGGACAACTAAAAGTAACTTATTTTGCTATTGGTTGTGTTTCTTTTTTCCGGAATCTCTTGAGATACCAGTTAATCAGCCTTCTGATTGGCTAATTAACTCACATTAGGTGATATTCCGGGAAAAATAAACACAACTATTATTGACATAAAGTACAGATATGATACACTTCATCATCTTCTTCTTCCTCGCCAGCACAAGAGCAGTGTGCCCATCGACTGCATTTGCGACATTGCACCCATTCCTCGCTTGATTCTGAATACAAATCATTGCAGTAAAGGCAGGCTGCGTCCTCTTCATTGGAGCCTGCAGACGAAGAGGAAGAAGTTGACTGTCTTCTTCGTCTTGGCCTTTGAGAGGAGAAATCAATTTGTGCCTTCACTTTTTTAATTAAATTAATTTTCCTCTTTTTGGGGGCCTGTTTAACGGCGTTTTTAACTGCTTTTGTGCGTTTTTTCGATTCCTTTTCAATCCTCTTATTATAATCTCTTCCAGCTCATCCTTATATGGCGTATCAGTAAGGATAACTGTTTTTCCCCTCTTTCTTTGTGGTCGAACTGTATCCAGTTTTCCAACATGCGGAATCGGCATGATATCTTCAGGAGATGTGATTGGCGGAGGAGTAAAACATCTAGGCGTACGTGGGCTAGTGCCATCTCTGGGCATTGGCGAGTCATCTGGATTATCTGCTGTAGGATAATCCTGCGAATGCATCCAAGAGCAGCCAGGCATAGGAGATGAGACCCTGGCACTTGATGTAACAATGTTTTCAACATTTAGCAAACCTGGAACCTCTTCACTTTGATTCGGTGGAATAGTGGCTTCTTCGTTCTTCTCTAGCTTAGATCTTATAGACGCATCAACTTGAGGAGCAGGTCTATCTGTAGTTTCCGCTGCAACGAAGTCGACATATTTGGGTCGCAAGGCCATATTCCAGTCTTCCGAAACCCATTAATTGCTGTCGCCACGCTGCTTTGATGAAAGCATTTCCAAATAGTTTTGATATTTGAAACACTGCTACAACGCGACCACGATTTGTTCGTAGCCATCCACTTACTTCCGCATCATAAAAAACACTAAGTGGTCTCATAAAACTTATATCAAGGGATTGGAGTCGATGACTGCAGTGGGGCGGGAAACATAATAGAACTACCCCGTGTTGTTTAGCAAAATCAATGATCTCTAGATTTTTCGTATGAGTATGATGGCCGTCAAGTAGCAGCAAAACTGGTGAGCAAAACTCTTTCGTAGCTCCAGTAAAAGCAACAAATTTTTTAAACCAAGCTGAAAAGATATCTCTCTGCATCCAGCCGCTTGGATGATATTCGGCCCATGCTTCAGGTGAACAGTCGTTTATTAATTCTGGATTCATTCTCTTTCGTGGGTATATAAACATATGTGGCATGTACTGCCCTATTAATTCAAAAGGGCGTATCTGCTCAAAGTTTGCTTTTGAGATAAATGAATATTACTGTTATGGGTTATGCCATCAGTGTTTTATATAAATCAGATTGGGTTAGATAATCTATGTGGATAAAAATATAATCAAATGTTTGTTACAAACTATTAATTTAAATTATTTACCCTTGAATGTGACTTTTGATAGATACGTCCTTTTAAATTAACAAACCGTCATTCTTGAAAAGGCGTACCTGACATTGTGTTAATAAACATACTGAAATGTTTACCAAATAAGTTAATATTGAATATACATGCATTAACAGAGTTTACTATTCTATATTATAAAGTTTATGTACAAAAAGGAATTTTAAATATCTATATATCATCATCGTCTGGCATATCCATATTTTGCCCTCCATTATTTACTGGAAGATCCATCCACAACTGTAATCTTGTGGGAGGCATTATTTTACCCAATTTTGTTATAATGGTCCCTTTTCTTTCAGCCGATATTCCTTGTGGTTGTTGTTTCTTGGCAGGTTTTGAAATACCCATTTTCTGGCATTTGGCTTTCCAAAAATTAAGGATTTTGCCAGGTCCATCAAAACTAGTTTTATACTCCAGAGTTCTAAGGCTTCGGGTGAACTTAAATTCTACCATGTTGCTGAGATATGCACGTGGACTTACTTTACGAAGTTTGTATTGTGAGGATTCATCATTCCACTCAATAAAATCATTTATTGTAAGCTCAATAACTTCAGTATTATTTGTTGATTTCTTTAGAGCATCCACAAAATCCAGGAAGTCATATACCTTACCTTTCTGATTTAATGATTGCTCTACTCTGTGGTGAAACGAATCTGCGGCCATGAAGGTATGGCCAGGCTCAAAGTATCGCAATGTAATATTTTCCAGATTTACTTCATTGGAGTTGATTATACATATATATACAAAGAAGGAAAACAAGCACCAGTTTTTATTTTGTCCGGAACAATTGTCCAGCCAAATGGTAACATTTTCTGAATCTCTCAGTTTTTTGAGGAATGCGTAAAACGTGTTAACAATATCGTATTTTTTTCGGCCCGAATTGGCTTCATGCCACAAAACTGCGATTGGAGGAATGTGGGAGATACTACCAACATGTACAAAACTTTCGTTAAAAACTACTAGCCTTGGCGTAAATATAACGTCTTTAAATGTATCACACCTCGGAAGCATGATCACCTACAAAAGAGAAAAATGTGAAATAGTATATGAGTATAGAGTACAATAATTTAAAAAAATACCTTTTGTAAGTCGGCTGTATAAATAGGAGAATTATTCCTTGGCGTTTCAGAATCTAACTTATATTTCTCTCTTGCTAGGGTATACTTCATGCGATGAGCCATGTAATTAGTACAATCTTCACAGTCATCATTGTTTACATCATGTCCGCTTTCTTTTTTGTGAATGTCATATTTTTCGCATGAAAAGTACTCTTCATTTCCAAGCTTAGCAAAGGATATGTTTAATTCACTAACTATTTGACGATATAAATAATAAGAGCATGTAACATTGTATTTCTCTTTGAATAAGTCATACATTAATTTAATGGTAATATCACTCGGCAGATACAACCGATTCGGAGCATGTACTCGTCTGTAATGTGAAGTCGTGGGCTTGAATGATTGTATGTGTTGTATTATTAAATTTCTATCAAATTTGCGCGAGCTACCACCTCTCTGATCTCTTTTCGGTGCAAGTAAGTGGGATTGCTTTAGGATGGTTCTGAGTGGTTTATCATTTTTTCTGTGGTATCCCAAGGTTGTAAGGAAAAAAATTTTGCAGACATCTTGTCGAATTCCATCCGAGTCTTTAAAAGAATATATAAAAGTATGAGCGCGTCTTGAATTTGAACCACCAGCAGCCCCTGTGGTATTTCTTTTTCTGGCAATCTGCGAAGTAGAGTTTAGTAAAAAGGATTTTTGTTCTTGGTTTGTCATCTTCCAAAATTGCCTATTAATGTCATGATGACGGTCGGCAAAAATTTTTCATTTTGCATGTAAAACAATTGTCTGTTATTTTGTGTTTATCCACAATTTTTCGTTTTTTAATTGCCCTTCTTTCAGCAATACTTTCATCGCATTTTTGTCGTTTTCTTAGCTCTCCTTTTTTTGTATATTTCTTTTTTTCACATAAATCCATTGCATCTGACACTAGAGTCTCAATATATTTAAATAAATAAATATAATCCGTGGTATTTTCATCTGTAGGAAGATTGTTAATAGCCGCGTTTCATGTACTTGATATGGAAGCTTCTTTTAAAACAACATTATTAATGATGTTTACCTTATTGCTTTTATTAGACAAACGAGTATATATGCTGCAACTAGGCGATTGTTTATCAGAGCCAGAGCTAGATTCCGAACTTTGTGACGAAACAACATAATTCTCGTCGTTTTCATCCGATACGTCTGACATGTCACGAGCCATTCATTGAGGGCAAGATGTACCAGCAATTTACCACGGCCAAATATATATGGTTCCTCTAAAAATAAATAGTTACTTCAATGCCTACCAAAATGTAAACATAATTTATAAAACCCTACCAGACATATACGAATTTATTTATCGTTACTTACTATTATTTTTCTCCATGTCTTAATAAGTTGATTTGTGTTAAAATGGTTAGATGAAATAACTTCACACAAGTCTAAACTCACTGCTAACTACTAACAACACCACTAACAACTACAAAACTGTTGAATATAATAATAATTTAGGTTAGAATCTTTTATTCTGACAATCCCCCTAGCGGCAGTATGTAAAATTTTTGTCATGTGATGTTAGGTGAGAAAGCAGTAACGGCAACATTTTCTGTAGTTACGGCTTTTAATACTAATATTTGCAGTTACTGCTAATAGACCTAACACACAAGCATTAATTTCAGATACGTCTGATATATATGTTATAAAATCTCCCGTTTCGATGCAGTTACGGCTTTCCTATTTAACAGACAAATAAATAAGTTCATTTTAATCATCTTGGCAGCCATAACGCAATTTGTCCGAAATTTGCAGATACGCCCTTTTGAATTAACAGGGCAGTGTAGGTCCCTGCAGCATTGAAGCAAACTTCGACAGGAACTGTAGTGCCCCTTTCTGCAGAAGTCAAAGCGCCTACCTGCTTCCTGCCCTTCCTGGAGATCACTCTTGATTTAGTTTTTGGCACAACGGAAATACCAGTTTCGTCACAGTTCCAAATTTTATCTGGAGTAAACTTGTACTTGTCATATACTTTAGTTAATAACGAAAAGAACTGAGACACAGCAACCCGGTTGAAACCCATTGCCCTAGCGGCACTTGTGTTTTCCGGCTTCCTGATGGATAGATCCTGATGACGCTTAAGGAATCCCTTAAGCCAATCTTTGCCGGCTATCTCTTTCTCTTTTTGGAAGCAGTGATTTTTTCCCATCCTTTCAGCCCACTGATAGGCAAGTCTTCTTAAATCTAACGTCGTAAGCCCAAACAATCTTGCCAATCTTGTTATATACTTAAAAGAAGTCTTTTAAGTATATAACAAGCTGCATTTCCTCTTCTTTAAAAACGACAGTTTTTGGTCCCAGGGACTTTTTTATTTGACTTCTCGACGTTCTCGAACTTTTCTTTCTACAGTTGTCTGAGGTATGTTAAAAGATTGTGCAGCTCTTCTGTACCCTAGCTGGCCATTTAAAACGGCCTCAATGGCATTCCTCATACTTACTCTGACCAATTTCCTCGTTCGGTTTTACGTTTATATGTTCTCACCATATTCTATAACAAAGATTGGATATATAGGTAAATATCATATAACGCGGGGTAAGATGGGGACATCCCCATCTCGCCCCGTATAAATGACCCCATCTTATCCCGCCATAACATTTTGAGCTTAAACGTGTTCAAATTGCTTACATTTTAAGCGAAATTATATTAACTATACATGATATCTATAATAACAAAGCATATATCAAGCAAATACATGAAGTTTATATTAAAATTACACTGTACTTACGATAATTGCACTAAACTCAGCTTCGAATAAAATAGCGACCTGGCACACATGTAAGCGCGTCACACAATCTCCATGACAGTATGAGCACAACTGGCGCCACCACCGCAAGACTTTCACGAAACACTAATAGGCGCATTCCGAAGCCACTTTTGACCCCGTCCGCAAGATGGCACTAGTATTCATATTAATAATAACGGGTACCCCATCTTGCCCCCTGGCCCCATCTTGCCCCCTCTTTCCCCTATCCTCCCTCCTACCATCACTCTGTAATATTTTAGGAGGTCCAAATATTAAAAGTTCTGAAGAAATGTTCGTATTGATTATAATAAATCTAAACCATGTAACTAGATTAGAATAATAATTTTATTTTAACTGAAGCTTTAATTTGGTTGGTGTATGTTCCTCCGTTCTTTTACTTAGTCTATTATTATTAATGTTATTGATATTAGTGGTTGACTGTATGGCGTAATGACTAATGCTAAAAAAAATAATAGATATTAGACAAATACGTGTTGACTTTTTAGATTTGTTTTTTTTATGTAGGTAAATGGAATCCAGTTAATGGGACTGAATCACCTGGAAGTAGTATCAATATTAAAGCAACTGCCAAATGTTGTTAGTTTAGTTTGTGCTCGGTATCCAGTTCCTATTAGAATTATAGATACGTCGCAACATAGGGAAGCATTCCAGGCACGGGTAAGTAGTGACATAAGTAAGAGTTATGCAGTTATGTATCTATAAAACCGGAAAGTTATCGGAGGTTATATATTTCTTACATATGTTACGATTAGCTTCCTGAAGATGTTGCATGTTATTTACTTTTCCATTGAAACCTATACAAAATTTGAATCGTGGAAATTATGAAATATCTAATATTTACTTTTAAAACTCCCTCCCATTATCGCTCTGTAATATTTCAGGAACTCCAAATATTAAAAGCTCCGATGAAACATTCGTATTCATTTTAATGAAATCTGTCCACTGAATTCGTCAAAAGTAATTGAGAATGTGATCCTGGCAGAACAAAGAGCAATTTATAATAGTTAGCTGGCATTGATTGCAGATCTATGGGATACACTTCCTTATGATTCATATGATTCCTTAACTACAAAAGGTCGCTCATACTTTCCAGTCTTTTTGACATATAAATATTATATCATTATTTTACAATGTGATAAGCATAGTCATTTATAAGCCGACTGAACAATAATTGTTACCCTTAGAGATGGCTTGCTTATACTGGGTTCCCCATAATAGACTACCCATTTTAATATTTGAATTAAAATTTTTTTAGTTAACAAAACAAACTTTTTATTTTACTAAATTACAGCTTACTCTTTGGGATTTATGATTCTTCACGTATTTTGACTTTCAGTTCCTCGATTGTACCTGGACGACTCGCAAACACTTTGGCTTTTAAATATCCCCACAGGAAAAAATCGGGTGCCGTTAAGTCGGGGGACCTCGAAGGCCAAAGCAAATCTCCGAATCGAGAAATGAGTCGGCCATTAAACATTTCTCGCAGGACCCTCATTGAGTTTCTGGCGGTATGAGCTGTTGCCCCATCTTGCTGGAATAGTAAGGCATTGTTTAGTAATCCTCGTCTATTTAATTCTGGAATGAGAAATGTCTCTAGCATATTAACGTAGCGCTCGGATGTTACTGTTACAGCGCGGTTATTTTCATCCTCAAAAAAATAAGAGCCCATAATACCAAAAGATCCTACTCCACAATACACAACAACTATTGGATTATGGAGGTTCTGTGTAAAGATTTTCAAAATGCTAACCTTGCTTCTTGATTACTAAGGTGCTGTGCCATTTGGTATTTATATTGATAAAATTTTAAATTCCTATGAAGAATTCGATCTAAGCTTCCCATCGATATTCCTAGAATAAGGGTTTGTCGATTAGCAGACCTTACAGGACTTCTCGTAAACGCAATTCTAATTCGTTCATTATTTTCTGGTGTACGAACTGTTCTTCGACGTCCAGGCTTCCTCAATTTTTTTACAAAACCATTTTCACGCCAATGACGAACCCATAACCTAACAGTTTTACGATTTGGCGCGTGACCCCTATTGTTGATATTAAACTGACGCCGGAATGCACGCCTAACTTCTTCTATCGAATTGCTTCTTATGTAAGTTTCTACACAATACACACGTTGTTGGACTGAGTGATCCATGAAAGTTCAATAATTATTGATGAAAACTAACTAACTTCTCGTAGAAAAATGACGTTTCACGAAATTATTAAATTAAAATTTATTTGTGACAGGAGCCTACTTGATTAATAATTTACTTAAATCCCAAAGACTACAGAAGATAATCCCACAGAGAACAACCTATTTAGTTATCTCATAGGGAATTTATTAATAATATAAAATGGGTAGTCTATTATTGGGAACCCAGTATATTATTATCCTTATTTATATACGGTGTACTAAAAATGATCACATATTTTCAGAAAATTTTGGCGGGAAGTTTACAAACTCTTATTCCCGTATCCGAGACCAGTCGTTTAGTTAAAGCGAAATCCGAAACGTCGATAGCTTCAAGTGTGGCCAGCGAGGCAACCGCCAGTAGATCCAGATCCCTAGAATTAATAGCTGGACTACCAATGTGGAGTAATGAGCACACAATAGTAGAATTAAATAAAGGCGATCATGGGCTCGGTTTCTCCATCTTGGATTATCAGGTTGGTACATGATTTTGTGAATGAAAATTTTTTCAGCTAATACCGATTTATATATCAAGTATATCGTGCGTAACATTATCGAATATGCCGTTGTTTATCGCCGAGCTAGCGTAAGCGAGTGAGGCTGATAAATAAGGTGAGTTCCTAGAGTCCGATTGTATATGTTACATAGGCTCTATATTATGCGAATCTGCTTTTATAAAGTTTTATGAATTATTTGTAATTAATAATTATTAATGTTTATGACAGGCGCTGTAAGGCAAGAATGGAGATACACAAGAAAACAATAAAATATAACAATAATAAAGTATGACACTCGGAGTAGTTTCCACAAACACCAAAACACTTTCACTTCGCTCGACGCGCGTTTCGCCAACCAAGTTGGCATCATCCGGAGACGATTAAAACTAATCTTAAATTACAAAATCTACCATATTTATACTATTTTTCCGGTGACGTCACTAATGATATCACCGTGAAATTTACGCGTGACTAATCACGCTTCAATGATCGGTTGCTAAGCAACGCGTAAAGCGGGCTACGGTATGATATCACCGTCAAATTTACGCGTGACTAATCACGCTTCAATCAGTGGTGGCTAAGCAACGCGTAAAGCGGGCTATACGGGATAGGTCCCTTATCGCTATTCATACTACTATTACACTTTACAATTTCTATGCTCTCAAATGCATCCAACTGTCTATTATTGGTCACATTTCTAACTAATCTTAAATTACTAATATCTATTCTATGATTGTTGTCAAAAGCATGTTGTGCAACACTAGACTTATCTGTTCTTCCATATTTTAGATGAGCTATATGTTCTTTAAATCTGGTGTTAATTGACCGTCTCGTTTGTCCAATATATTTTCGATCACAATCATTACAACTAATTTCATAAATCCCAGACCTTTCATTTGGAACAATTTTACCCTTTGGATTGTCTAAAAGTTGTTGTAATTTGTTGCTCGACGAATGAATCGCTGTTATACCCACGTTTTTGAAAACCTTACTCAAACCATGAGTAAACCGGGGTTCGTACGGGATGGATACATATTTTGGAGCCTCTATATCCTTTTGAAAGGTCGTAGAATTACGAAGTGTGTCCTTAAATTTACGCTTCCTAATTAGTTATTCAACTATATCTCTAGGATAACCATTACTCACAGCTATATCTTTAATTAATACTTTTTCTTTTTCAAATCTCTCACTACTGAGAGGGAAACTTAGTAAACGATGGACAAGAAAATTGAAACTTGCCATTTTATGTTGATAGCAGTGGTGAGAGTCATTAGGGATATATCTGATCGTACTGGTATCTTTTCTATATATATATATATATATATATATATATATATATATATATATATATATATATATATATATATATATATATATATATATATATATATCAAATTCTAACCTATTATCACTATTTTTAATTACTAATACATCTAAAAATGAAAGTTTTCCATTATTTCCTAGTTCATATGTAAACTTTACAGAAGTGAAACGACTATTTAATTTGGAAATGAAGTTTTTTACATCCGCAATATTAGTGTCAAACACGGCAAAAATGTCATCCACATACCTAAGCCAAATCCTAGGAAAATACTCGAATTCTTCTTTTGCTTCAGTTCCAAATCGACTCATGAAGACATTAGCAATGAAAGGCGATAAACAGTTACCCATTGCGGTTCCTTCATGTTGTTCATAAAACTTGTCATTGAAACGGAAGCAATTTTGTTTCATACAAAGTTTTGTAAGGTTTATATATTCTTCTATTACTTCTCTTCTATAGTTGTTTAATTCGAGTAAATCCTCAAGATAGTCCAAGGTCTGTGGAATTGGTACACTAGGAAATAATGAACAAACATCAAAGGAAATCAAAATTTCACCCTCTTGCAATTGAATATTCTTGACCTTATCAATGAAATCATCGAATTTTTAACTGAAAAACTAGGCTGCGCAATGGGCAAACTTTCAAATTCCTTAGTCAACCATTTTGATAAGTGGTAAGTCGGAGATCCAATAGACGATACTATTGGACGCACCGACTTCCCTGGCTTATGAATTTTTGGTAGACAATACAATCTAGGTACAGTAGGGTTAGACACACGTAACCCATTCTTAACAGGTGGAGTAATAAGGTTGTTACATGATTTGAGGACATTTTTTATTTCAGTGGTCATTCTTGGTAAAGGGTTTCTAGTAAGTTCTTTATAAGGACCATTACTAATTAGGTTGTTTACCCGTTCATAATAGTCCTCTTTATCTAAAATAACAACCTTATTACCTTTATCTGCTTTTAAATAAAAACAGTCTTTTTCGCGCAATCTTTTGATAGTCTTTCTAGGATTCTTTGAGCATGACTTTCTATTGCCTACGTTAGTCATTATATTTTTAGTAATTTGGTTCCTACAAGCCACTTTGACGAGACCCTTGGATGAATCAGGTAGATATTGAATTGAACTTTCAATCCCTGCCACGACATCATCAAAAATCTTATCAGAAGGGGCTATAGCAAAGTTTAAACCCTTGTTTAGAAGGTCAAGTTCTTCTTTATCAAAAGAGTGTGACGAGTGATTTTCCACAATGTCAACGACCTTCCGAGGAACATTTTTTGGTACATTAGTAATCAATTTTTTAAATTTTTTATTTTGTGAAGCTATTTTTTTTAATAAATTTCGCATTGATTGATAAAAACATGTTCCTCTGAAATTCGCACCATTGTTCATAATCTAAATTATTTAACTTAAAAGTAAGCTTCTTGTAAAGATCATATGCTTGTATCTCAAGCATACTCCGTTTACTGTACATATAATTGATTTCTAAATCCAGCCATTTTTGTTTTGCAAATAAAGCAGCCTTATTTGAAATATTCGAACAATTTGGAATTTTAACTTGAATGAAACTCGGAAAAACAGAATGAATTTGAAACAGAATGAAAATCGAGTATACTTATATCACACATATGCCGCTCTGACCTGTTACAGAGATCCAGTGCCATAAAACTTAAAACATTAAAAATTAAAACAAAAAAAAATGACAAGCGCATCATATCTGCAGGACTTTATTTAGAAATGCTTCACTCGGCAATATACAGGGTGTTTGGTAAGACAATGTCGATCCCGTACAGGGTGGTAGAGTATTAGTATTGCAAAAGCATTTTATTTTAAGAATTACCTTGTGTATTAGAATTTATTAAAATAAGCTAAATATTTAGTTTTCTCGAATTTAAAAGTTAAAAAATATTATTTTGTTGTTGAATAAATCTATACAATTTTTTTTTTTGGTAATGAAATGTAAATCGTTTTTAAATATATCTAGTTTTTTTAGAAAAAATATAATTTTTTTATTAATTATTAGTTTTTTTATATTTAAAATATTATTAGTAAATAATGGGATAAGCTTTTAAATTTATATTTAAAAATAAATTTATTTTGTTAAATATTAATAGAATTTAAAGTTTTTATTTTTAAAATAATGTTATAGTTGATTTAGATTAATATATTATTTTTATTTATTTTAAGTATTTTACAAAAATAAATATTTTTCTTTTTAAAATATTGAAATTTTGGCATCATTTGGCATATATATGACCAAACATACCTATACGAAAAATGCCGAATTTCCGATTTTTTTTAAATCTCAATTTTTAATCATTTATGTAAATATTACGCACTAAATTTAACTTTTGATATTCTGAAATCTCTTTTCTTTATCCGAAACACAAACTTCCAACCAGAAAAAAAATATAGGTTTCCATCGTCTATAAAATAAATAAAAAGATATTTATTCCAAAATGTAATGGTAATTAAAAGTGTTGATTTTCAAAGTCTTCTGGTAAAACTTGATGGTACGTATGATACTGCCACTTAAAGTGGATTAAATAGGGAATAGGGATTAAATAGGGAAGTTCTAATTAACTTTTTTTAATTGTAATTGTAAAAAAATCTACATTTCTAATTACCATTAATTTTTTTTTCTAATAAATGTCATTATTTTATTTATTTTATAGATGACAGAAACCTTTAATTATTTTCTGGTTGGAAATTTATGTATTTTGGATAAAGAAAAAAGATATTTCAGAATATCGAAAGTAAAATCTAGTGTGATATAAAATGGAGCTTTTTAAATAAAGTACAAAATCGGAAATATGAAAAAACCGTAGCATTTTTCATATAGGTATATTTGGTCATATAGATGCCAAATAAAAAACCCTCTACCCTCTACCATCCTGTACAGGGTAGGCATCGCTTTACCAAACACCCTGTATAACACTAAATTACTTAAATATATTTCTGTTTAATTTCTCTTCGTAATTTATTGCTCCTAACTCAAGATTATTTCTTAGGTTATATATATATATATATATATATATATATATATATATATATATATATATATATATATATATATATATATATATATATATATATATATATATATTAGCTTTGAAATTCTTTGCTATTCATATTTGTTTTGTGAAAAGTAATCTTGGGGTTGTAGCATTTCATTACATAGAGAAATAAGCAAATAGACGAATAAGAGGAAAGATATACTTACCAGTGCTATATCTGGACATAAATACGGAAAAGAACCACTTAGAAGTGTGTACACGTTCTTTCACCTTTATTGAGGATCTTCAGAGCAGTGTACGATTTATTTCATTGATCATTTATACTTGAATTTAAAATATTAATACTCCAACACTTGCCTAATGCTTTTATATACCTATAATATGTTCAAATAGAACAAATATAAATAATAGACTAGGTTTGTGTATTCTAAGAATTATTTGCCTATGTCAAATATGTCACAAAATAAAATACTCTTTTGAAAAAGGCCCAAGAAAGGGACCGAAACGTCAAGTACCTAATATAATCAGTCGTTTTATTGCTACTATCCCAAGATAAACCCTCCAAAAATATATAAAGATAGCAAAGAAATTAGAAGATATAAATATATATATATATATATATATATATATATATATATATATATATATATATATATATATATATATATATATATATATATATATATATATGGGTGTATTTGTGGGTGTTCATTAATTGACGTTAATGAACCTATTTAATTATCTCAGGAGTAGGTTCTAGAAGTAAGCTATGATACACCATACAACACACAACACAAAGAAAGCTATCAATTTAACACATTTATTTATAACAAATTTGATGATATAATGCGGTGAAGAAAAAAAAATGATAGTAAATGAACTATTGCAAAATTCTATCCACTACTTAACCTAATATAAAATTATTGACATTTATGACATTTTGTAGAATTTTGGGAAATTTTGATTTTTGATTTTGTTTTGATTTGAAAGTCTGAATTGTTTTCACTAAAATTCTTACATCTATGAGCTCTATTTAAAAATTGTTCTTCTATGAAGGTAAGCAATTGATAGATAATTGATTTAGATAATTTTTCAAAAGTTTTGATATTTCATTTTATAGTCATGACTTATATTCGAATGATATGATAAGGTACCTTAAATGTGTCTAACGTTGCTTCTTATGCTTTATATTTTCACAACCTTGCTCTTGTCCGGGTAATAGTTATTATTTTTCAGCATACCCCGTGTATCTGGTTTCTCTGCAACTCAACAATTCTTTTAATCCTCTTCTTACCTTATTTCTATCGGCAAGCTGCTTCTAAATTTCTATCTGCAATCTCCTTTTCTTATTTTCTCCCCGGCATCCGATTTCTTTCTCAATTATTATTTTCTTGCTTGGTTTCCACCCTTTTTGTTTTCCTGATCTCTTGATTTCTTTTCATAATGAAGTCTATGCCATATATCATTCTCTATACTATATATCTATGCCATGCACTCACTTTAGTTATCGAGTTTATTTCTGCTTAGCATCTTTATACATTCACTCGGTCTACTATACCTACATTTTACATTCATAATTCTGATTTAATATATACTATCATTTTCTTTTCTATTTTATGATATATTTTGATACATATATACATGTATATAATTTTGCATTCGTAATTATTTCTGATAATATATTATTTCATGCGTACGAAATTGTCTTTCACTATACTTTAACGAGAAATCTCTACTCTAAGTGATTTCTAACATCATTATAACTGAATTCATTAGCTCATATATTATACAAAATATGATTATTTATAAATATACTTAGTTATAATATCAAGACCTCACACTTTTCTACATATGATGCGTAGGAATTTTTTTATTATATTACGTGTACTGTCCTAATGTATGTGTGTGTATATGTGAGAAATTTAGGTCTCCATAATGTTTTGCAGGATCCATTAAACCCGCAAGAGACTGTGATAGTTATACGTTCATTAGTACCTGGTGGTATCGCACAACTCGATGGTAGACTAATTCCAGGAGACAGACTTCTGGCCGTAAACGATATTAACGTTGAACACGCCACATTGGATATGGCCGTTCAGGTCCTGAAGGGCACACCGAAGGGTATTGTGAGAATCAGCGTTGCCAAACCATTAAACACAAATGATACCTTGTCTCATGCAAGTCAGGTAAGGCAGTTTATATTATTGTAATTACCGATAAAAAAAAGTTTCATGTGTTTTCCAAGTTGTATTTTTTATTAAAAAATAATTATCAATGCTAATTTTTAAGCAAACAATATTTTAAAAATTATAAACAAATATTTAATAATCCAAGATTTTAATCAAAATTAAAACCGAGTGAATATGAAGCACATGCTCAACTTTTCTACAGCATTCAAGAGAGCAACGTTTCCCTACGAAAAATAAGCGTAAACTACGTTTTCCATGTTAAAACGCACAATTGTAGGTTATACACTTGATTGCGCGTAAAATAAGCAGCACTATCGGCTGACTGAGGCAGGAAATTGCTTACCATGACAAGCTGTTACTGCCATATGAAAGGGGTTTCCTCTTAATCAATTTTTTATTTCTTCATCTTGAATCAAATTCGTTGTACTCATTTCCTTTTTAATTTAAATAAGCAACTTGGGCTAACTTAGGAAAGGTTACATGGGCGAAATAGAATCGTCCTTTCAACTGCTCGCCACTGTACCAAAAACCCTACTTGCTAGATTTAAAATTAGGTCTCGAAACCCAGTAAATAAACCGGCCGTAGAAAAATTTGATTTTGCGCAGTGTTTTTGTGTGTTTTAAGTTTGACAGAAGTTAAACTCTAATGGAAAGTTATATTTTTAGTGTATACGGATATTGTTACAAGAATGGTCGGATGAGATGGGATTCTCAACTCTGGTAAGTTAGTTGTTTTATAAGTTGTTTTTTACTTACATTTTGTTATGTTGGTTTTGTTTCAGAACTGACATTTGGAAAATAGGACATGACAAGACTGATATGATGACGCCGTCAATTTCACCATGAATTTAAGTGAATCGTTAGAAGATAGAATATTACTGTATATTTTTTAAAAGATTTAAAAAGCTTTCGCAGCAGCCTGCATTTGTTTTTGATTTATAAACATAGTTAAAAGCTTTTTCGGAATTGCTGATTTTAGTCTCCAACTGACAGGGTTGGTTAAAATTATTTGTTTGTTTGATAGGTTTTAAATAGTCACATTCCATCGAGCATTCCATATTCTTTAAAGACATGGCTAGATTTTAGGAAATATATGTAGTTAATAAATAGATATATGTTTTGGAAGCAATGTACATAATAATCCAATGTATATTCTTTCCAAATTCATGTCAATGGTACCTAATACTTAATATAAGAGTGCAAAAAAGATGCATTCTTGGAGAGTCTCAGGATTTAACTACGAACATGGATTTTTGGTTCCTAAAAAAAACAACAACAATATTTGTAATGTATTGTGCAACAATAAATCCGGCCATTTTACACTTTATTCCTGTCATTTTACATATATTCGTCGATTGACACTTAGGAATATAGGGTGAAGTATAGAAATCTTCCACGTAATTTCCACCCAAACCAGCAAGACATTTCAGTAGCACTCTCTCTTTAAAAACTTCTAACAAATATATATATATATATATATATATATATATATATATATATATATATATATATATATATATATATATATATATATATATATATATATATATATATATATATATATAAATATATATGTATATATATATATATATATATATATATATATATATATATATATATATATATATATATATATATATATATATATATATATATATATATATATATATATATATATATATATAAATATATCCTTCCACGTCAAACTTAAATGTGTAGAATTGAATTTATATGTTCCCCACATTGTGATAATACCTAATTAATGTTACCAGGGTTTGTGATAAATGTTTAAAATAAAATAAATAATAGAAAAGTTTCAGTGAATCTTTTTCTTGTTATAGAAAAATGTGTCTCCCTATCCGTATTTTCCCTCATAAGATTACACATTGAAGTAAATGAAATGCTTTTCCAGTCAACACATCGTATTGCTTTTTCAACACAGCTTTTCGAAGTCAACACATTGTATTTTAAAATAATTTCTGATATACATTTTTTTCTTTAAGAAAGTGTATTTAAAGATAGAGGTAGACATATTGACATCCCAATTCCAGGACGCCGCACCCTCTTACGGCTGTGCGTGCTGCAGCTCTACTTTGCCTGATCAGGTCCAGAAGTCGCATAAAAGTCTCCAATGGGCTCTAATTTATGAATTTGTCTTGAATTAATTTGCATTTTATTATTATCTTAATAAAATTGTTGGAGAAGAGCGATTTACGGCCATTTTTTTCCCCCGCCAAGTTTAAGTAAATTGAGCAAATAATGTTCGAAAACGCATTTACCTCACCACATATTCTAGAGTTCTAGAGCAATCATTTAAATCAGATCTGCCGATAAGATCCATTCATAACTCCCGTCGTTCTACATTTCGAATGCCTACAATTTTTTTTGTTTAAGGTAAATTGGAACTCTAAATGTTTATCTGTTTAGTCAGTGATTAGTGTCAAAATTGACAGGGCACCATGTCAATTCAATTCAGTGTCAGTTAAATTGCCAAAAAAATACATATCAAAGAGTAGCTAGATCGGTTAAATTAGATTTTAACTGATCTTGACAGTAGGTAACATATATGGTTGCAGCCATATTGTTCCCAACTAAGGAGCTTCTCTATCGAACGCATGAACAATTGCTGTACTCTGTACTTTATCTTATTTTAGTGACTCTAATAAGCATTGGATATGGGCGCCATCTGTAGGAGAGAAGCGATACTTACCATTACGTACTTCACAGAAATACAGAGCGTTTTGTCGTTATATTCGTCGTGGACGTCGGCGCGTGTTCGCTCATGCATTTTCCTAGGCTTCCCATCAGGAAACAATCATAATATTGATATATTGTGGAATGTTGATAGGCTAAAGGCCGCATTACGGATGATCCTCGCATTATCCTTCAATATTGGGAACTGTTGGAAAATCTAGATGGATATGGCTATAGTGTTGTCTGCCTATTTGTGGAACTATGTTAATTTTTCACTTTGGAGATACAGAAAACAAAAATATGTAAAAAATCGGAAATTTTTCGTAGATTTTAATAAACCAAAATACAAACCTCCGGGTCTCATAGTAAATTGGGCCCAAAGATGGCCAAAACGGTTTTTTTCAATTTTACTGTCATGGTGCCATGAAATGAAAAAAGTTTTATACAAAAGTTGTAGAACTATTAATTACGAATCGATCTGCGGAAATGTCAAAATCTGTTGATGTCAAATCTGCGATCTGCCGATGTCAAAAAGTTCAAAAATAAATTTTTTATTTCCAAAAAATCGTAAAAAATCGCGTTTTTTTTGAAACGCTCATATCTTCGTGACAACAAATCATTTTTTCACGAAACTTGGTGAAAGTGTAGCTCTCTTCTAACTGAAAAAGATTATTTTCAAAAAATTTAAAAATATTATTTTTGCAATATTTTGCAAAATTTTTTTCGAAAAAATCACGTTTTTTTAAAATCTCGATAGCTCATACACGTTTTCATATTTGGGGTCAATTTTCAGCTTAAAATTTTCTCAAAATGTTGTACTAACTTTCTAAATTGATCGTGAATATGCGAAAAATCGCTTGAAAAATTGGGGTTTTTTTTACAACAAGAAATCGATATTTTGCGAGGAAACTCTCTTTATCTCAGGGTTTTAATGGTGCGGGATCTGGCTAGGGGAATTAATCTCTCCTGGTAATATTTAGATATACTTCAATTGGTGTTTAAATAGAGATGCCCCACGCGAGTTGTTACGATAACCACAAAAAAAACTAAAAAACTAAAAGAAAAGGACAATTAACATACACCATATTATTTGAACAAAGGGCCGCTCTTACCTAAAAGACCGGGTAGAATAACTAGCAGAGAGAACTCTGTTCGTTTGCCTTTTACCACAGGGCTCTTTCAGCTTCTTACTTAGCTTGCGTAGGTATAATACTCTGGACACAATGCTATTAATCTACCTTATCTGATCGTGTTTATTTCTCTCAACACTTTTTCCGTAGGCCGGTGGTTTTTTGGCAGGCAGGAAATTAGAAACGCAAATAAGCTAACCCGTACGCACACTGTTGGTCTAGCTACTAAGTACTAAGCTAAGTACTAAGTGTCAGCTAGAGCACTACCGGTGTTTCGTTCTGTCACACTTTTTTCAAGAATTTTTTTTCCTTTTTTGTTAGCAGCATTGAATAGCTGGTATTTTTTAAATAAATTTAAAAAAAAAATATATACGACCCTTTGGAGCTGATATATTTTTTTTTGAAAAAATCTAGTGTCGCTATCTTTTAATATTAAGAGCTGAAATTTGAGTTTGTAGTCCAATACTTGTATTTTACATAAAAAATACTACAATGACATATTCTGTGAAAATTTAATGGTGATTCTTAAAGACATATGAGTTGACAGGTAATTAATAATTATTGTTAAGCAACATTTTCCGTATAGAAATAAAATTTTTATTTTACATGAAAATTCAAAATATTGACAGTGAATCTAAAAGTGTACAGTACCTCATTGATCCGTAGTTTTTTTTATCGGAGACTCCTCTCCCCCATCCTTGTTGTCACTGGTACGTTCTTCGCTGTATGCAGCGAGTACCGAAGAGTCGGCTTCGCTTTAGATCTCATCATCATTATAATGGACATTGGTTTGTGATTCATCCATCACCACGCAAGACTCATTAAATGCATCTTCGTCCAAGTCGGCATCAAGAGCATCTGCCTCCATTGTCGTTATTTCTATATTAGTGCAATTTTCTTGATCGCATGTGAAGCACTTGCTTGAACACTTCAAACCATGCCTCCTGCAGCTACAGATCTTCGTTTTACAGCCGCTTCCGCATCTGCAGGCTAGCGTTTTAACTAT
The DNA here is from genome assembly GCA_964058915.1 of Tetropium fuscum. Lineage (NCBI taxonomy): Eukaryota > Metazoa > Arthropoda > Insecta > Coleoptera > Cerambycidae > Tetropium > Tetropium fuscum. Next base: position 33,895 of record CAXKVY010002913.1, on the reverse strand, counting down.
TTCCTCTGGAACCAGCTGATCCGAGCTGTACGTGGGAAGCAGATTCGTGCCGTCAGAACTCCAACCCCATCGTTCTCGCTCGGCGAAGTTCCGAGCCACGTTTGCAACTGCAAATAGGAGCGGTAGACATGTTGATCCACTGCTGCCTCCGTAGGTTGGATGGTGGCCAAAGTAAAAGTCGCTCTTGATGTCGATTTTTTAAATTGTATGTGTCGCAAATCATTTAACGTACTTTTCGTTTTTTTTGTTGAGTATAAGCACGGTATTATCTCGCATCCAACGCATATTTTTTAAATTTAAAAAAAAAAACAGCTATTCAATGCTCCTAACAAAAAAGGAAAACAAATTTTTTTCTTCAAAAAAGATTTTTTTGTTGTCAAAAAAAACCCAATTTTTCAAGCGATTTTTTTTGCATATTTACGATCAATTTAAAAAGCGCACTATAAATCGAAATGTTAGTACAACATTTCGAGAAAATTTTAAGCTGAAAATTGACCCCAAATATGAAAGCGTCTATAAGCTATCGAGATTTAAAAAAAACGTGATTTTTTCGAAAAAATCAATTTTTACGAAAGAGTATATTTTAAAATTTTTTGAAAATAATCTTTTTCAGTTAGTAGAGAGCTACAGTTTCACCAAGTTTCGTGATTGTGAATTTATTTTTATACGGAAAATGTTGCTTAATAATAATTATTACGTACCCGTCAACTCATACCTATGTCTTTAAGAATCACCATTTAATTTTCAAAGAATAGAGAGGGAATATGTCATTGTAGTATTTTTTTATGCAAAATACAAGTATTGGACTACAAACTCGGTAAATTTCAGCCCTTAATATTAAAAGATAGCGACACTAGATTTTTTTCAAAAAAAAATTATCTCAGCTCCAAAGGGTCGTAGATGAAATAATGTTTTTTAAATTTATTTAAAAAATACCAGCTATTCAATGCTGCTAACAAAAAAACATTTTTTTCTTGAAAAAAGATAAAATTTTTGGTGGCCAAAAAAACCCAATTTTTCAAGCGATTTTTCGCATATTTACGATCAATTTAAAAAGCGTGCTATAAATAAAAATGTTAGTACAACATTTCGAGAAAATTTTAAGCTGAAAATTGACCACAAATATGAAAGCGTGTATGAGCTATCAAGATTTTAAAAAAACGTGATGTTTTCGAAAAAATCAATTTTTGCAAAAAGTTTATATTTTAAAATTTTTTGAAAATAATCTTTTTCAGTTAGTAGAGAGCCACACTTTCCCCAAGTTTCGTGAAAAAATGATTTGTGGCCACGAAGATATGAGCGTTTCAAAAAAACGTGATTTTGAACGATTTTTGCAAACATAAAATTTGTTTTTGAATTTTTTGACATCGGATTTCCGCAGATCGATCAGTAATTAATAGTTCTACAACTTCTGTGTAAAACTTTTTTTAATTTCACGGCACCATGACAGAGTAAAATTGAAAAAACCGTTTTTGGCCATCTTTGGGCCCAATTTACTATGAGACCCGGACGTGCCAGTTGTTTGTTTTTGGTTTACTGAATTCTACGGAAAATTTCCGTTTTTTGCATATTTTTGTTTACTGTATCTCCACATAAGGGTCAAAATCCGTAAGCAGATTGCACTACTAGTGGATTTTGGACTTTTAGGATAACCATAACTTATCCGTAAGAATTTATTTGGACATAATTATCCAGATAAATTCTGATGGATATCATATGATTTTATCGATATACAAGAGTCATAACTTCTTACTCTTACCTCTATAAAGTTAGCACTACCACATGCGAGATGAAAGGTGGCATAATGTGATTAATTTGTCGCTTTTTTGTCGTGATTTTGTCGTGCAAAAAAAAAAATTGTCGCGATATTATTTTTTTTAAAACCAATGGTAGTGCTAACTTGATATTAAGTTAGCACTACCACCTCTGGAAAGCGGTCTTCCAATGATCGGACAAATGTCGCATCTGGTGCATAATTTGTCGCTTTTTTGTCGTGATTTTGTCGTGCAAAAAAAATTTTTGTCGCAAATTGTTTTTTCCTTAAATCGATGATAGTGCTAATTTGGTATCAAGTTAGCGCTACCAACCATCTTCTGATATTCTGATGAAAGTCTCGTCTTGCGCATAATTTGTCGTTTATTTGTCGTGCAAAAAAAATTTGTCGCGAAATTATTTTTTTTAAAACCAATGGTAGTGCTAACTTGATATTAAGTTAGCACTACCACCTCTGAAAAACGGTCTTCCAATGATCGGACAAATGTCGCATCTGGTGCATAATTTGTAGCTTTTTTGTCGTAATTTTGTCGTGCAAAAATTTTTTTTGTCGCAAATTGTTTCTTCCTTAAATCGATGATAGTGCTAATTTGGTATGAATTTAGCACTACCAACCATCTTTTGATATTCTGATGAAAGTCTCGTCTCGCGCATCATTTGTCGTTCATTTGTCGTGATTTTGTCGTGCAAAAAAAAATTGTCGCGAAATTATTTTTTTTTAAAACCAATGGTAGTGCTAATTTGATATTAAGTTAGCACTACCACCTCTGGAAAACGGTCTTCCAATGATCGGACAAATGTCGCATCTGGTGCATAATTTGTGGCTTTTTTGTCGTGATTTTGTCGTGCAAAAAAAAAAATTTGTCGCAAATTGTTTTTTCCTTAAATCGATGATAGTGCTAATTTGGTATCAAGTTAGCACTACCAACCATCTTCTGATATTCTGATGGAAGTCTCGTCTCGCGCATAATTTGTCGTTTATTTGTCGTGATTTTGTCGTGCAAAAAAAAAATTTGTCGCGAAATTATTTTTTTTTAAAACCAATGGTAGTCCTAACTTGATATTAAGTTAGCACTACAACCTCTGGAAAACGGTCTTCCAATGATCGGACAAATGTCGCATCTGGTGCATAATTTGTCGTTTATTTGTCGTGATTTTTTCGTGCAAAAAAAAAATTTGTCGCGAAATTATTTTTTCTTAAAACCAATGGTAGTGCTAACTTGATATTAAGTTAGCACTACAACCTCTGGAAAACGGTCTTCCAATGATCGGACAAATGTCGCATCTGGTGCATAATTTGTCGCTTTTTTGTCGTCATTATGTCTTGCAAAGAAAAATTTTGTCGCAAAATTATATTTTTTTAAATCAGTGGTAGTGCTAACTTGATATCAAGTTAGCACTACCACCTCTGGAAAACGGTCTTCCAAGGATCGAATAAATAATGTCACATCTGGTGCATAATTTGTCGCTTTTTTGCCGTGATTTTGTCGTGCAAAGAAAAATTTTGTCGCAAAATTATTTTTCCATAAATCGATGATAGTCATATCAAGTTGCACTACCTTATATTATATTAAAAATCTCATCTCGCGCATAATTTGTCGTTTTTTGTCGTGATTTTGTCGTGTAAAAATTAAATATGTCGCGAAATATTTTTTTATAAACTCAATGGTAGTGCTAACTTGATATCAAGTTGCACTTCCATTAATCTTGCTATATTCGAACAGAAGTCTCGTCTCGTGCATAATTTGTCGCTTTTTTATCGTGATTTTGTCGTGCGAAAAAAAATTGTCGCGAAATTTTAAAAAAAAATACGAGATTTTCTTCCGAACATTAGAAGACACTTATCAATGTGTGATAGTGCTAACTTAATATCAAGTTAGCACTACCATTGGTTTAAAAAAAAATAATTTCGCAACAAATTTTTTTTTGCACGACAAAATCACGACAAATAAACGACAAATTATGCGCGAGACGAGACTTTCATCAGAATATCAGAAGATGGTTGGTAGTGCTAACTTGATACCAAATTAGCACTATCATCGATTTAAGGAAAAAACAATTTGCGACAATTTTTTTTTTGCACGACAAAATCACGACAAAAAAGCGACCAATTATGCACCAGATGCGACATTTGTCTGATCATTGGAAGACCGCTTTCCAGAGGTGGTAGTGCTAACTTCATATCAAGTTAGCACTACCATTGGTTAAAAAAAATAATATCGCGACAAATTTTTTTTTTGCACGACAAAATCACGACAAAAAAGCGACAAATTAATCACATTATGCCACCTTTCATCTCGCATGTGGTAGTGCTAACTTTATAGAGGTCTTACTGTTTGATATAACATCCGCTTGACAGAATTGTCAAGCAGTCGGAAATGTTTATTTCCTCTCTCAAGACATTCTAAAGTCAGTCTAAAAATGTAATAAAAGTGACAAAGTACGGTAAAAATTAAATATATAGTTAATTATTTCTATAGGAAAGCGGTATACTATATCTAGATATATTGGACTTAAACCCACGCTCTTGCTTAATCCAGAAAACAGTAGGTTTTATGACAAAGGAGATTAAATATGACCTTCAGCCAGATTTAAAGCATAAAATACTAGAAAATTTCGATAAAAATCGATATTAAATCCTGAAGGTTGTTAATAATGTTTCAACTAAATGTTACTTGACTTGAAATTATGAATACTGATGCGAATGATAATAGAAGTGAAATTAGATATTTATTGCAGGATACAGAAGAAGATCCAACATGCTTAGAGGACTTCCAAGAATGCATAGAAGAATACCAAGAATGCCTAGATGTAATCCACATATGTATAGATGATGAAAATTCATTCAATCACTCCTCTTGCACATCGCAGGTGGAGGATTTTGGCCAAAAAGTAACCAATGCTCAAAATAATATAGCAAACGTAAATTTTTTAGAAAATAATTACTTAAATATTAGCCAGTCCAAAATTAGAAGCAGTATTGGTGATAGTGATATCGACATAAGTTTTAAAAGTACAACGGACAATTGTATTGCCGTGAGTGTTTGCAATAACGAAAACCTGAACAAGGTGATTTTAACGAACAATAATAAAAGTGAAAAAATTATTAAATCCGACAGTTTGACTCAAAGTGATAAGCCATCCATGAATCAGTCCTCATTCTCTGAAAAAGACGGCTACGAGACATGTATGGACGAGTCGTTATCAGAGGACAATGTTAAATGTGTCAAAATCCAAGAAATTCTAGAGACGGAACTGGATACGAGCATCGATAACCATAAAGTACAAAACTATAACGCTAAAATCGAAGCCAACATGCAAGAAATAAATGATATTGAAGATGTAACACCAACTAATTCTAAAGTCAATGTACTGGACCAATTTTTTTTAGAAGTACCTGTTGCAACTGTGAAAGCTCCCACCACATCAGGTAAGAATGACTAATAAGTTGCTCCTCGAAAACAAAAAGCCGACGAGGTTATGTTAGCTTCTTTGGACCAAATGGACCAAAAATATCTGGAGTGCTTTCTGATGAAATAGACATAATTTGCGTTTTATTTTTTTTTTGGTTAAAACCCCTTTACTATCGTAACGCCGACCCTTTAAGTTTCTAGTGGTCGGCGCCCCGCGACGTCACGTCCTGCTATGACGACGGCGACGCTGCCTTGCCTGGAATCTGGAATTTGTCCTGAATGCAGATCAGAGATCCGCTGCACTTAGGCCCCATTGGGCCCCTTGTGCTTCCTCCGTGAGGGAAATGTCCTAGGCCATCGACCAGCCCAATGCTGTACAAAAGGTGATGATGTTGCCCAGGGGCATTTCCCCTTAAATTGGCCATAGAAGGCCAACGTTCCCCCAATATGGATTCTCTGGTCGATGACACGGCGGGACATTCGCAAAGTACATGCTCGATCGTTTCATCTTCTTGTTCACATCCTCTGCAGATGGGTGTGTCACTTTGTCTCATGTTATAGAGGTGTTTCCTTACCCGGCAGTGTCCGGTTAGGATTCCTGTAACAAATCGCAGTTTACCCCTGGACATTGCCAGATAGTTCCTCGCCGTCTCTTCGCTGGGATATCTCAAGAGATTTCTGACCAGCTGACAGCTACTTGTTTCATCCGATAACGTCATTTTTTGTGGGTGTTTTCCTTTATTAATTGGAGTTTCGCTGCAACTGGTAGTATACTTGAAGGACCAGGCCCAAGGATACTCAGGCTGGCTGCCTTCTTAGCCAGTTTGTCAGCTTCAATATTGCCGTTGCATTGTGAGTGTCCTTTGACCCAGCACAGGCAGATGTTATTCATCTGACATGCTCTCACAAGTGCTTGGTGACATTCCCATGTTGATCCTTTAGTTATTTTATAATTTTTCAGGGTCAGTAGTGATTGTCTACTATCTGTGCAGATTCTTATTGTCTTGCCCGTTATTTCTCTGCGAGCAATCTCTTGTGCGGCTATGGTTATACCAGCGAGTTCTGTTTGTACTACACTAGCATTTTATCCATAGTCCAGTTGCATCGGAGTCGTAGATTCCTGGAATATATACCACAGCCTGCTCCATCCTTTTTCTTTGATTCGTCCGTGAAGACATAGTTTATACCTTCAACGCCGGCCTCGTCTTCACCAGTAGTATGTATGGTGTAAGATTTATCAAAGACAAGCCAAGGCGGAATACCATCTGCACATGCCTGTAAAAGGGGTATCTTTCTGACAGCCTCAGTCCACAGGCGGCTTCTGGTTTGGCCACAGCTTGCGTTTGGTAGTATGCCAACGGATTTGAGGCGAGTCATGGTAGTCAGAGCTACTTCTTCTAGATGTAGGTCTAGCGGTGGAAGACACAGCATTATCTCAATTGCTCTCGTTGGTGTTGTTCGCATGGCTCCGGTTATGCTCAGACAGGCAACTCTTTGTACCTGGCATAGCTTGAATTTTGCTGTTATTTGTTGACTCTTGGGCTACCAGACAACAGCTCCATAGGCCATCATTGGTCTTATGATAGCAGTGTATATCCACAGGACCACCCTGGATTTCATTCTCCAGGTTTTCCCCACGGTCCTGCGACACTGCTCGTATGATATGTAGGCTTTATTTATTCTTCTTTCGAGGTGAAGATTCCAGTTGCCGCTGCCTTGCCTAAAGGCTGGTTATTTAAAATAGCGGTAGAACTAAAACGGTTAAAATATCTCTAAATATTTTTTGTTCAGAACTTCATACATTTTAAGCACTTTACCTAATTAGAATTGTAGTTGGTCCACCTTGTATGTGGCATTTTTATTTTCTTGCTCGGCTGTTTTCCAGCTGTTATACAATATCTGTTCATTTTGCGAACGTTGATAATTTTCCTGGAATAATGCCTGGTTTGTTTTCATTGAATCCGCCTCTGTTGAAGTTGCTGATAAAAAGCAATCCTTTTTTTAAAAACTTTATTCACTTGGAATTTGGTCGTTTTATGTATCGTGCGATAGTTTAAACGACCTGGACATGGCCGCCGGACATCACCCGCCGAATATGATATCCTTTTCTGATTTATTCACGATAAGAGCACTTGTTTAGTGTTCAATAATCAAATGAATACTGTTAGCAATAGTTACACTATGCTATATTAATATTATTCGTATTCTCGTTGCATTTAGTTAACGTCGCTGTTTCCGAGCCTTGCTTAAGCATCGAGGCCTTCCCTAAGAGCCGCCACATATGCCTGGATTCTAAAATGGACGATGGCCTGAAATCTTACGATGATCAATCAGAAGATCCCGGTGAAGACGAATTCTTCCTCGTGCAGTATCCCCCTGATGCAAGCAATGAGATATGCAAAAGCATAAGCGAACCTAACGTTTTAGAAAGCCACGCAATTCCATCTACTGGAACCGCGCACAAAATGTGCTTGAAAGAGTATTATAATGACTACGAAGACTGCTTAGAAGCTTACAAGCTCCTCCATGACAATAAAATAACAGCAGAATGCGAGAGAAAAGAGATGAGTGATGATGATATCTTCAATGAAATATTTTTGCCGTTCAAAAGTCGCTCTGCTCCTGACATCGTGGATAGATCCTTTGTAATGCTGACCTATGATCCTGGGCCCGATCTTAGTAGGAGAAAATCTGCGTTTGTACCTGGACATCAATGCACCGAAAGGTCCGTATACTAATTTAACGTTTAATTGATAATGTAAGTAACCTTTATTATTTAATATATGTGCCACTAATGTGCCTAGATTTGCTATGGTTTATAAGATTAATAATCAACAAATTCATATCTTTAAAATTGTATACAAGAACCAAGAATAGAAAATATAACTCTCTCTTCATTTTATGGTTATACGATTTGTGTAAATCCAAATAAATAGTTTCCAAATAATAGTTCCTTGTAAAAACGCTCGGACAGGTCAATTCTAGATTTTTAGGGATGTATTTTGATGTCAAACTTGACATTGACACATCAACCCCCTAGCCCAGCCCCTAAGTCAAGAATTTAAATATGAAAAGGGGTCGGACAACCCCTCATTTGAAACGTCTCTCAATTTTCCATTCGACAGCATGGTCGAAATTATTTTTTTTCATTTTTTCCCCGTCCCTATGAAAACCACCTTCTAGATTAACTAAGGTGAGACACGAATTAATTAGTTACGTACTTACGGGTAAACATTATGAAATTAAGTGAATATAGCTACTTATATATAACTCACTCAAGATGTTAAGCGGCTTCTCGATGCGAGATGCTTCTCAAGCGACACTAGAGATGCAGGCACGTTTTAGAGAGTTTGGCTTACCTTAATTTTCAAAAGTTATTTGATCCAGCAGTGTCGATTATAAAAATTACAAACACATAGTCAGTGACTTCCTTATACACTTCCGACTTCCGAGCAAGTCACGCCATTCACTCAAAACAAGTAAAAGGAAAATGACGGAAGCGGAAACAAAAAAGCCTCCCGTACTAGTCATAAAACTACCGACGTCGCCTATGCGCGACCACACAGAACAATAGAAAATAAAGATCAAGGAATAAAAATAGCACAAATAATATGCGCTAAGAAATCGTTAACAATCTGTGACGTTGTTTGGGAAAAAATCTTGAAACACGTCACCTTTTATCTTTTGAACGGCACATTTACATGTCGGCATTTACGGCATGTCAAAAATTTGACTTTGTCAGGCCAACCCCCTAGCCTCAACAACCCGCAACAAAAACTAAAATTCCGGTGAGACTATGAACCCTCATTTTAAAGATCTTTTGTTTCTCAATGCGAGTGCATGATTATTTTTAGATTTGCTTGTGTTTTGTTTTAAACACCTGATAAACGCTAATTAATATGAATTTAAAAAAAGTATGGAATATATTTTTAATTACCTTAAGTATTTAAACAGTCCTCCCGAGACTCAGATACAGTGATTTAGCCCTTTATACCCTGAATACTAAACTGTTAAAATTTTTCAAATTTATTTTTGAGCATTTGTTGAATTAATAAAAATTCCTTCTGACGTTGAATTTTGATGTTTTAATTTTTTTCTACACGCCATTTTTCTAAACCTAAAGTGAACCTAAACCTTTTAGTGAAGCAGAGCTCGATTTCCTTTTATTGGCGCACATCTGCAAATTCCTTCGTTTCGCATTATGAGCTTCCCTACTAGACTCAAAGATAATATCTTTAAATGGATCAAAAATTATTGCGAGATGTATAAAAATATATGTATCTCCCTCTAGTGGCCATTTACTACTACATATTCGACATCAGATATGCCTTACGATAGGTAGAGTCCTGTCATGCAGCCCGTATAACAAGACTGTATATAACAACCTGTAACGGTTCTATTTTAAAATCTGCCCGATAAAGACGATACAGATGCTTTTTTGGTTGCTTTTAAGACGCACCTATCATTCTTATTCATTGTCTTATCATTCGCCGATTTAGTATATCAAGCAGGATTTGTCCAGATAACGCAATGCAGCAAGGGGCCACTGCCCTCTGAGTAGTTGTTTTTTGCAAATGCAATACTTGACCAAATATAACGCTTGAGTAATTTTAATAAGTATAAGTCGAATAATGACCTCGTACATACCCGAATTTATTAACCGATTTGGAACAAATGATATAAAAAATATTGGTCCATCATCCTCGCGATGTCTGGTTGCGATACCCGTCGTCGGTGTCACGTTAAATTGAGACCTTTCGGAAATTCAGTGCAGAAATATGAGAAATCTGGAAAACCTTATTTGTTCTCTCTTGGGAATACTGTGAAATTTATTTCACAGTAAGCGGCACTCGAACCCACCATTACTAGATGATCGAATCAATAGTAAGCGTGCTAAACCATCATCCCCGTATGTCGCGTCACGTCGTTTCAAATATATACATAAATTATTGACTTTCGTATATAAAACTGTTTCAAGTTTCAGTAGAGGGTAGATGAATCCTTATAAAATAAGTCTAATCCTGTTAGTAATAATATTCAGTAGATACAATTAATAAGATCAGTATTTTTTTCGACACGCGCGGACTGAGAAATCTGTTTTGGAAGGAAATTTAATAAAGCAATAATTATTATCCATTGGACATCAATTGTTTATTATGTCCTTGGCAAATACATATGATTTTTACACATTACTACAATGAGGGCACTGAGAGCAGTTTTTTGAAATAGTGTTTATTAATTTATTTAGAAGTATTTAATCAGAAGAGGGATTTGGAGCTGGAGAGGATAGTAAAACTTTCTCGAATATCATATACACATACATATTCATATTGTTTGGATATCGGATACAAAATATAATATATTTTTCCTACTAGCGATAGCGTGCGGTATTTTGCGTGTGGAAAGTACTTTACCGCAATTTTTCAAATCTTTTTTTGCACTTTTTTAAAATTCCTTCGTAATTTATTTATAGTTTGTAAAGAAATAATGGGACAGTTGAAGCTATTGCCACAGTTGTTACTTCCGATGTTTACTGACAAACGTAGATACGTTTGTGACAGCTTACAACATTTTCGGGATATTTATAACCACCGTGATGCGAAATATATAATCTTTGAAGGCAGATATACATAACTGTCGTCAAGTGCGTGTTCTAAATATATTTAAGTTCATGTAAATGTTGAATAAAAATTTTAAATCCAGTGGCTGCATAAATAGAATAATGTTATTCACACTTCCGCATTTATAAAAATTGTCAACTGAAAAAACAATTTCGTTTATCTATTTGTATTTACCGTTAGTATTTCCGGAAATATATTTACTTATAAACCATATTCGTGAACTATTATTTCCTCGAAAAATATATATTAAATTTAGCGCAATTTCTAAAAAAAAACCCTAACAGTGGAAAATCAGTCGGCTAGTTCTTATTTTTTAATATATTGTTAGGACCACAACCAGTAGTGTATATATAAGTTTGCAGCATCGAAAGACCTGTGCTAACTTTATAGCACTCGAAAAACCGCGAAATTTTCGCACTTTTTTCGTTTTTTTTTACTTATATTCTAAACTATTCGTTTTTTCATAAAGTATATAATTACGTATTTCAAAGTAGATTAAATTTGCTACAATTTGAGACCAGAAGCAGCTCTGTAGGTATAATAGTTACCAAGATAGAGCTCTCCAAAAATTGGTATGTTTTCCAAAAGTGAAAGAAGTGAAATTTTAAGATTTGGTCAACTTTCGACCCCGAATTCGGGGAAAATTTTACGGGTTAAGTAATATGGGAAGATATAGCGAATCATTTATGTAATCTCAGCTTTAATTTAAGCACAGAACGACGTCCGTAATGGCCTGCAATTTTTCCAAAAAAGTGAAACCCATATATATCCACAAGAAATTTAAATTTACCCTATTAATAATATATTTACAATGTAATTCAACATATTTATTTATTAATATATTATGTATAACATATATGATTTACAGTGACATACAGTGGTGGCTCGTGGGTATTTTCAGAAGGTGGGTACAAAAAATAAATAAAAAATTTGGAATCTAACTCCGCAGATACGAAATAAAGTAATTTTGTATATTTTTAATTTGTATTTTTAAGCATTGTGAGAGAACTATCACACCTACGGCCGTCGTTCTGTGCTTAAATTAAAGCTAATTACATCGGCTACAACATTTTCCCTCGTAATGACTTTACCCGTAAAATTTTCCGATTTCGGGGACCAAATCTTAAAATTTCACTTTTTTGGAACAAAATGCCAATTTTTGGAGGGAGGACTGTATCTTGGTAACTCTTATACCTACAGAGCTGCTTCTAGGCTAGTCTCAAATTGTAGCAAATTTAATCTACTTTAAAATACGTAAAAACATGTTTTATGAACAAACGTATAGTTTTGAAGATGAAGTGAAAAAACCGAAGAAATGTGATAAAGTTGATACTGAGTTAAATATGATGCAGTTAATAATGCAAGTGTTGGTTTGTTAATAACTGTTAATAAATGTAAATTGAGATGTTTCTTGTGTAGTGGTGACCCCAAAGGGGGACCCCCAGAAATAAAGCGTGGATAAGAATAAAAGAAAAAGTATTTTCAAAAGTATTAAAGTGAACATTCGTATAGTAGGAAGATAAATATTTAAATTTACCCATATGATTTTATAGATTAGAAATTGAAATGTCTTTACAAGTAAAATCCAAGTCTTTGCTGTTGAAAAGCCTCCAACATTTATTATGTACATATTTCTAATATAAGGTAAGGGGTGTATTATATGGCATCTTTGGAAATATTTATAGTGATAAATTCTAGTAAAATGTCTAGTGTTGGTGACAATTATACAATAGTTTTTTCGTCCTCTGCAACTTTGTTAATAACTATATTTCTCATAGGAAGTTCATAATCTATATCATAGTTAATATTTACATGTTTTTATAACTAAATACAATGACCTTATTTTTTTTTAGAAAAACATTGTAACTAGATTAAATCTAACATTTTTTTTCCACATAACATTAGTTACTTGGTTCGTGTGATAGACTGATTATGCTTAGAATTCTAGGCACTTTCACTGTTACTACACCGATTCGAAAGTTTTTAGCCTCTTTAGCTGTCAAACAAGTCCGTTGTGATCTTAAATGTGTTTTTTATATTTATATATCTTCTGTGGGTCTTTTTGTGTATTTTTTATGGTCTTTATTTGTGTAATTTGTAATTTAGTGGTAAGTTCTTTGTTAGGAGGAGGGTCAGGGTGGGAAAGTATAATTAAAGGTGGAATGTTTAGGTGCCAGATGGAATTTTGAGATGAGGGATTGTTGGATGGATGGTTGGGATTCTATGTAGGTATATCTAACTTTTCTCGAAGTGGGAGGTGTTTCAGTGAGTTAATATGCCGGCATGGCTAGTGTCGCGGTATCGTCGTCGTATAATGCAAGAGTTATCCATCCTGTGATCTGTAGGACATGGGATGTCGTTGATGTATTTGTTGAATAAGGTGGGACCGAGGGATGAACCCTGTGGTATACTAGAGTAGATCTGATCATGGCAGACTGATACTCGTATTTGACGATTTGAGATGTATTATTGTATCATCTTAATGATGCGATTCGGGATTCTGGCGATGTGAAATTTGTATAGCAGCTCGGGGTGGCAGACTTTGTCAAATGCTTTCGCGAGGTCTAGAACGGCAAAACTGTGAATAGACCTTACGTTGGATAAAATTAGTCCTATATTTTGCTGATCGATGATAGTAGGCTAATACAGGATCTGTGTGTGTGTTTTTTCTAGATAATTTAATAGGTATCTTGGGAGCAGGAGTTAATAAGGTTGGCGAGGTGGAGAAAATCAAAAAAAGTTTTTCTTGGATTGAGGTTTTTAATAACATTATATATCTCTTTGAGGGGGAGAAAAATGGGTTGGTCAGTTCAACAGACCGGAGCCAACAAATCGAATTTATACTTACTATATACTCCCCCCCCCAAATTCCTTTAGAACATCAATGGTCGAGATACACCCTTTCAATATTAAATCTCTGCCTACAAGAATATGATGTTTTACACCTTATGTCGCATCGATTAAAAATAACGTACACGTACCCGAATATTAAATTCTATCATCAATTAGTTGCGATGTTATAAATAAAAATACTAAAAAGAGTAACAGATATATTTACCTTATTATGGTTTATTTGCATTTACAAGTTATGACCTGTAGTAGGCCTACCTATCTATTTCGTATATTTATTTTTATTTGCCGGCACCATTTACCTGATCTGCAAACATTCTTACGATTTTCCTAAAAATAGAACGTAAACATTGCTCTACTCTACTTTTTAACCTCGAATCTAGTTAGTACACTAGACTTATTGCTATTTTTTGCATGCACTAGCCGAGGAGAATTTGTTGTGCTTGTATTTCCGTTCTCTACATATAACTAAATGGTACGATGTTAATTAATATTAAAACGGAAACGAGTAGGCATAGTGGCATTTAATATATTTTGTATTATAGTAAGTGCTGTAGGTGATTTTTAACAGGTGATTTTTATGTTGTTAGTGGAGTGAGTTAGATAGCAAGATATCATGTGCGTATAAATGCTAATTAAAATCGTACGTAGCTCCTAAATGTCCGTAGGCTCTATGGTTAATGCTTGTGTTAGTTTGTCCGATGTAAGTCTGGGGACAGTCTGAGCAAGGTATTTAGTATATCATGGGTGTCATTGGAGATTGAACTATAGTCTATGTCAATTTATACTTTGATAACCATTTATTTCTCTCTGACAATGATCAAATAATAATAACTGGAGACTTTAATTTACCCATCATACATGGAAAGTTTTAATTTTACTCAAAATTCACAAACTAAAATACTATCAGAACTTATTAATTTTTATGACCTTCAATCTTATAATGACTATATAATGAGGATAATCGAACACTTGATTTAATTTTATGTGATTTCAATTTAAATGTTCAAGAGGATATGCAACCATTACTTGTTATTGATAGAAAACATCCTGCTTTAAATATTTTAGCACGATTAAATTTAGTTCCACATAAAATAGATAATAGTAACATAAATAAATATGATTATAAAAATGGAAATTTTGACCAGTTAACTAATTTACTTAGGGAGTATAACTGGAATGAATTAGAGTCGTTCGATAACGTTAATAGAGCTGTAGAGTATTATTATAAGGAAATATATAAAATATTAGATATGTGTATACCCAGAGTTCAGCCTAAAACAAAAAAATATCCGCCATGATTTACCTCAAATATTATTGCGAATTTGAAATTAAAAGAGTATTACAGGAAACGTAAACATATATCACAGTTTAATGATGATAAGTTTAAAATGCTAAGAAGTAAAGAAGTAGATTTAAGTTCAAAATAAATAAATAAAATTACTGGAACTATGTTAATAGCACAAAAAAAGATGGTATATCAGATGAATTTGTTATAAACGGTGATTTGACCTCTGATAAAAATAAAATAGCAAATGGATTAGCTGACTATTTTTTAAGTGTTTTTGAGCACAACTATCATTATGATATTGATTCTATTTGTGATCAAAATAATTATAACTACAATCAAAATTATATACACTTCGACTCTGTTACAGAAAAAGAAATAGAGATGGCCGTAAAAAAATTAAAAGCAAAAAAAGCCACAGGACCGGACCAAATACCTAGCTATATTTATAAAGCGTGTATCGCATACTTAATTAAACCTCTTCTTATCATTTTCAACTTATCGTTAAGACAAAAAATCAAAAACAACCCCGATATATAAAAGTGACGGTAAACATAAACTCTCTAATTGGCGCCCTATAACTATTCTTAACTCAATAGCAAAAATTTTTGAATTTATTATTTACAACAAAATTTACCCCCAAATTGAGAACATGATTACGCCAATACAGCATGGTTTTTTAAAGAGAAAGTCAATAGAAACTAATCTATTGTCTTTTTCTGAATACATTGAGCAACATCTGGACAAGAGGAGTCAAGTGGATGTCATCTATACAGACTTTGCTAAAGCATTCGATAAGGTTGAGCATGATATATTGTTACATAAATTATTCTCATTTGGTTTCAGTAAACATTTAATAAAATATTTTAGTTCTTATTTACAGCTAAGAAAACAAGTCGTGAATTACAAACAGAATCATTTGAGTATGATGTTGAATCTGGGGTCCCACAAGGTTCCAACTTGGGTCCTCTTCTCTTCGTGTTGTTCATTAATGATCTGCCAAATAATATAACTTCCAAATGTCTATTCTACGCAGATGATTTTAAATTATATAGGGCGGTAAATAGTAGCAATGATGGAGTAACTCTACAAAAAGATTTAGATACTATATATATTTGGTCACAAAAAAATAAGTTGTATTTCAATATAAAAAAATGTTATCATGTCATTTTATAGAAAAAAGGATATATTTCATATCACTTACACGATGAATGACATGCCGTTAAAACGATTCACGCAACATAAAGATCTAGGTGTTATATTTCAAGAAAACTTTTATTTTACCAAACATATAGAAACTATAGCATCGGGTTTGTACAAAATGCTTGGTTTTATTAAACGCATTACTAGTAGTTTCAACAACATTAAGCTATTAAAAATTTGTACAATACTCTGATACGACCAAAATTAGAATTTGCAGCAGTGATTTGGGACCCGCACACTAAAAAACAAAAGAAGATTATCGAAAGGATTCAAAATATTTTTTTAAATTATATTTTTCACAAAAAACACAAACGCTCTCCAGATTTTGTACATTATGAACCGATTAGACTGGAATTAGAAATAAAAAAGTTAGAATATAGGAGAAAATGTATACTACTAACGTTTTTGTATAAATTGATTAATAATAAAATCAACTGCATATATCTGTTATCACGTGTAAACTACAGGGTACCTCAGTTAAATACAAGACAAGGAATATTACTTTCGTTGTTAAAAAGAGTCAATCTAGACTTGATAGAATATGTTCACTTTTTAATAGAAAAATGGATAACACTAATTGTGATGTATTTAATATGACGTTAAAACAATTTAAGTATAATTTTAGGAGTATAGATATTTCCGATTTGGTCTATTCTTTATTAATTGTTATTATGACGAAATAAATCATCGATGAATATATTCAGTATTGCAAATATTTTACTTTTACTTTAATTTTCATTATTATTATTTTTTTTTGCTATTTTTATCTTAAACGTTTAACCTACATAAAGTAACTACTCTCAGTATTATTATTATTTTTTTTGTTTTGTTTGATTTAGTTGTAGCAATATTATCAGTGTCATCAGTAATAGTAATTTCTTTGTAGTATATAGAAACATTTAATTAGGTTATGAATATACCTGTTTTGTTTCTTAAATAAACAAATAAATATAGGAGTTTTGATTAGGTTGGAAATTGTCTCTTGGGTTGTAAAAATAGGTATTGGTAAACAAGAATACGACGTCGAAACTGAATATCGTTAAATAAACAAGAATATAGTTCTGTAAAATTGTATAATTGTCGATGTAAATTGTCAAAAGTAAAAAATAATTATGTTATTCATTCTTATTTACAACACAATCAATTTATTAGGCCAGTGGCAGCCCAGCATAACTAACGTATAACGAAGTAGGTATACATCTCTAATTGTATTCGACTAGAAGTTTGAATTTAGTTTTATTTGTATTTATGGTGTCACTTTAGGCAGTTGTATTCAATTGTAAGTGCACATGTTAGCTAACCTTGGCTGGCATCAAAAATAACTCCAAAACCAACAATAATTGTATATGATTGACCTATTAAATTGATTATATACTATGTAAGAAGAATAACGTAATTATTTTTTTCTTTTTAGTGCAATTTTTTAGAAAAGATTTTGAGAAGTTGTTTTTTTGTGTCAAAATTATTTTATTTTTGCTTTTCAGTGAATATTGCGTTATGTATGTAACTTGTTTATCAAATACGAATATCATATAGGTACATAGGCTTACTAAACGCGCTGACTATTTGAGGCAGCGCCGTTTAAGTGAGAAAAATGAAGAAAGGGGAAAACGCTGAAACTAGGAAACCTACATCCAAGGCAATTTTAAAAGAGAGCGAAATGCGCAAAAAGAGACTGCAAAATGCGGGCTTATAATAAAAAAAGTATGAAACAGGAAAACATTGAAAGACTTGCCCACCGTCTCAGATTAATTCCCGATAGTCTTTCCAATGAAACGCAAAATTAACGTGTTCACCGTCTCAGCTTGATTCACGAGCGCCTCTCCAATGAGACGGAGGAGAAACGTGCTTACCGTTTCAGCTTGATTCACGAGGGTCTATCCAATGAGATGGAAGAGCAACGCACTCAGCGTATTACCTTAAATATCCAATGTCTATCCAATCCGTCTATACATCCGTCTGTCTAATGAGACGAAGCTGGGCGGTGACAGTTCATAGACTACAGGTCACTACCCTCGAGAGAGCCATTTTAAAGTGTAACATCTTCTAGATAAATGTATGCCTAATGCTTTTATATATCAATACGTTCAGGGAGCACAATTATAAATGGTACACTAGGTAGTCGTTTTCTATGAATGTAAGTTCTCTGTCAAAACTAATGTCACTATGGTAAGTTCAAGATAAGCTACCAATTAAATAAATCGTAGAGTATTCTGAAGAGCCTCAATATGGCGAAAGAACTTGGTTTTTTGGCTTGAACGAATGGTTTTCAGCTTCATAATTTGATCCGATAGAAAATATTCTTTTAATTAATTTAAATATCTATAAATTAGGGTTGCGCCTAATTCGGTTCCTCGCCATTTCTTCTGGTATATCTGGTGAGTTTCCCGGAATATCTTCGAAATCCAAGGTCAAATGTCAATAAAACTAAATAGGGACCTACTTGAAAACACCAACAAACTAATCAAAAGAGCATTTTTAAAATTGATTTATAAATGACGGAGTTCTGCGGTAACAAACATAAAAAAATACAACCGAATTGAGAAGCTCCTCCTTTTTTTGAAGTCGGTTAATGGGAAGTTCTTGACAAAGGACAAATTGGATTGTTTGGAAATTAGTTGAAGAATATTGGACAAGTATTTATCCAGTTTATGGATTGTGGAATGAAAGTCGATCACTATAAGGCGTAGTGGAATGTCAGCTTTATCCTTTTTGGGTGCTTTTGCTTTATCCTTTTATGTATGTATGTATGTATGTATGTATGTATGTATGTATGTATGTATGTATGTATGTATGTATGTATGTATGTATGTATGTATGTATGTATGTATGTATGTATGTATGTATGTATGTATGTATGTATGTATGTATGTATGTATGTATGTATGTATGTATGTATGTATGTATGTATGTATGTATGTATGTATGTATGTATGTATGTATGTATGTATGTATGTATGTATGTATGTATGTATGTATGTATGTATGTATGTATGTATGTATGTATGTATGTATGTATGTATGTATGTATGTATGTATGTATGTATGTATGTATGTATGTATGTATGTATGTATGTATGTATGTATGTATGTATGTATGTATGTATGTATGTATGTATGTATGTATGTATGTATGTATGTATGTATGTATGTATGTATGTATGTATGTATGTATGTATGTATGTATGTATGTATGTATGTATGTATGTATGTATGTATGTATGTATGTATGTATGTATGTATGTATGTATGTATGTATGTATGTATGTATGTATGTATGTATGTATGTATGTATGTATGTATGTATGTATGTATGTATGTATGTATGTATGTATGTATGTATGTATGTATGTATGTATGTATGTATGTATGTATGTATGTATGTATGTATGTATGTATGTATGTATGTATGTATGTATGTATGTATGTATGTATGTATGTATGTATGTATGTATGTATGTATGTATGTATGTATCTATGTATGTATGTATGTATGTACCCAGCAAACAAAATGTCGTAAAATAAACGTTTTTTTTGGTTGAAATTTTCCAGAACACGTGAAAATTCAACGTGTTTATGACGTAAAATTTACGTAGGAAAGTCACAGGGTATTTTGCGTGCCTTTTTTACGCTAATTTTGCGTGTTTTTTTACGTTAATTTTGCGCGTTTTTTAACGTTAATTATACGTGAAACTTATTCGCCAAATTCACGTGCAGTAAACGTGAATTCTCTGTCGCATTAAATCGTAAATGTAGCGTTCTGGAATCAGTTGCAATAACGTAAATATATTGAAAAACAAAATGTAGGTATATTTAAAAAATAATGTATATAAAAAATTAGAAGTTATATTTCTATATTCTAACATAAAAATGTAATATTTGAACAAACATATAAAGATCTTGAACTTAAATGTTAAAATACATGAAGCTTTAGAAAGGATAATATATTTTTAATTGCCAGTTGCAACTCGGAATTGCAGTTGTAATAATAATAATTTTATTTCTTTATTTAAAATGTATATATATATATATATATATATATATATATATATATATATATATATATATATATATATATATATATATATATATATATTAAATTCTTTGAAATTCTTTGCTATTCATATTTGTTTTGTGAAAAGTAATCTTGGGTTTGTAGCATTTAATTACATAGAGAAATAAGCAAATAGACGATTAAGAAGGAAGATACACTTACCAGTGCTATATCTGGACATCATACGGAAATGAACCACTATATACACGAAAACGAACCACTTAGAAGTTGTACAAGTTCTTTCACCTTAATTGAGGATCTTCAGAGCAGTGTACGATTTATTTCATTGATCATTTTATACTTGAATTTAAATTATTAATACTCCAACACTTGCAGTGACGTTTTATGACATTAGTTTTTGACGGTACTCCAATTCTTAGAATACACAAACCTAGTCTACTATTTATATTTGTTCTATTTGAACATATTATATATAAAAACATTAGGCATACAGTTATCCAGAAGATTAAACTTTAAAATGCATAAAATCTTGTTGAACCTATTGAAAAACAACTACTTCCTCCAACTATATTCTCCCGCATATAGTTTTGACGGTATTTTTATACGGTACTCACTTTCCTTATTTTTACCCCACGTTTCACTGAAAGCTCAACATTTGAGCTGAAAACTAGATATTAATAGGAAATGCGTGTTTTAATTTTAAAAAATCATGATTTTGTTCGTGCTGTTTAAAATCAATAATTAATTTGTAATAACTTCTGATACAAAACACTAGTAAAGTTTCAACCGTAATGATACGTTTCTTTTCCGTTTCATTTAAAACCCAGTTTTAATCTAAACGACCGATATAGCTTTATATAGGTGATGTTAAATAGAAATCGCAAATTCAATTCATGCCTAATGAAATCAAACAATTATTACTAAAATTTTATACTAAATATAAAATATTGGGGACATTTCAACCAAAATCAAACGTCTTTTCTACGTGGGGTAACGTTACTCTGTTTGCTGGGTATGTATGTATGTATGTATGTATGTATGTATGTATGTATGTATGTATGTATGTATGTATGTATGTTGGTATGTATGTATGTATGTATGTATGTATGTATGTATGTATGTATGTATGTATGTATGTATGTATGTATGTAATATGTATGTATGTATGTATGTATGTATGTATGTAGTATGTATGTATGTATGTATGTATATATAGCAATATCCTTCAGTAACTCTCATAAATTTTCGCCTCGTCGCTCAGTATAATATAACTCATATTAACATTATTAAATACGTTTGAAATTTTACTTATAGATTGTACTAGGTACATATAAAACTTATGCATATATAGAAACTAAATTTCTTCATTTTAAATATACCTACTAATATAATAATGACAAGTAATACTGAAAATCTAATATATGATCTGATTTTGACAAGAGACGCCTTACTTCTGCCTAATTGGATTAGGTCTGCAAACCCACTTTAGTAGTATACTAGATCAGACAGAGTGATGTGCTAGAGAAACCTTTGTGAGTGTATTAGACATAATGAAGGAATAATAAACAGCTGATTATATAATGTGAGTACCTAAATAAAGTATATTGTTCTGGCCATAAACAACATAGAAATCATTCATAGATCACAGAAATATTTATCTTGCTGAAATTATTGTAACAGAATAGCTAAAAAAAATTACATTTGACAATTATAAACAAATCTAATTATGGACAATATGAACGAATAAAAAAAATGGATGCATTGTGCAAGCTTACCTTTAAAAATAAAGGAAAAACACACTGGATATCCTTTTGTGAAAGCTTCAGTGGAGTAGTCAGTCTAATCAGTCTTATGTTAGACTGATTAGACTGACTACTCCACTGAAGCTTTCACAAAAGGATATCCAGTGTGTTTTTCCTTTATTTTTAAAGGTAAGCAACAATTTGGAACAAAGCCAACTCTTTAAATAATATTAATTCAGCACCATGATACAAACCTAAGGACATAGAACCATTTATTCACAAAATCGCACCTAATACTGTCCCCAACCTACTCCCTAATTATAACTCCACTAATAACTATTTTTTGTGTAAAAAAATAACAGTAGATGAATTAGACGCTAACATTAAAATGAACACAAACATCAGTCCAGACATAGATGGATTTACATACACTATGTTAAAAATATTACCTTACTGTGCCACAACTTTACTGTGCAAGCTATTTAATAACATTCTTATTTAGGGGGATGATTGCACTATATTGAAGAAATCTATTATTGTACCTATTAAAAATACAAACAAAAAATATTTTAGGCCAATAGCACTAAAATATGTCCTGCATAACTAAAACGTTAGAACTAATTATCAAATCAAGACTTGAATGATGGCTAGAGGGAAATAACTTATTACCAGCATCCCAATTTGGCTTCGGTAGAGGCAAAAGCACTGATTGCCTTGCACACTTAACGACAGGCATTCAATTAACTCTATCAAAAAAATAAGTATTTAGCTACGTTGTATCTGGATATAAGTAGTGCTGATGATAATGTAAACTTAAACATCCTAATTGATAAAATTATTAGACTACAAACTCCATCTTCTTTTGCTGTAAACATCATTAGGCTTTTACAATAGAAAATTTTCATTCGATCAAATAGGGGACTCATCGGGCCCAGAATAGTTTTTTCTGGACTACCTCAAGGGTTAGTTCTGAGCCCGTTATTGTTCAATTTGTATACGGCCGATCTCCATTCTAATGGTATTAATGCATATATCCTACAATATGGGGATCAATTCCGCTTTTATGTGGAGAAACAATCCACAGAAAAGTCAGCTGTAGCATTTTACACAAGACATAGAACTCAACACCAAAATGCCATTAGCTTGACAGAAAATAATATACCCTTACTCACCAGCTACAAATATTTAGGTACAGTGCTTGATCAGAAATTGTCGTGGGGAGAACATATATACAAATGCATTATTAAATGTGAGGAAAGCTTAAACTTGCTTAAATTAATAACAAGACGGTCTTGGGGCACCGACCCTATGCTTGTTTGCCATGCCTACACAAGATGCATAATTGACTATGGAGCTATGTTATATGGCTCTGCCTACAAATCAAGGCTTACGAAACTAGACAAACTTAAATATAAAGCTCTACGAATTGCCATCGGTGCTATAAAATCAACCCGTAGAATGCCCAAAAGTTTGTAATGACGAACAGATCAATCACTGAAAACTCTCTTAACACTAAAATGGCATTCCTTAAAGCTTTCTCAGAAACGTCTAACTTTGACGACATTTTTTTTACGAACACCAATAGCATTTACTGTAATTACAATCTGATCTGAACTTAGATCAATGAGTAATATTTTTCTAACCTAATTTACTACTGTTACAAAATTTATATCTAAGGACTTACTCACTAGTGTTCCTTATATTTTTCTAATACTTAATTACACTAATATTAATGTGTACACAGGCACTGTTCTCTGCTTTTGCACTAACAAAATTATACTAGCTCGAAGGGTTTGATCCTCTTGAGCCTTCTAATCTGGTTTGTATTGTCGAGGAACTGGATGGCTTCGACATTGACGTGACGATGAAGTCGCTGTTCGTGACTTTTGGCGAATTCGCTGATGGTCTGGTTAACGGTGTCCATTCCCATGTCCCTATGGAGGTCACTATTTATGCAATACCAGGGGGCATTAACAATGCTCCTTAATACTTTGTTTTGGAATCGCTGGATTATATCTAGATTGCTCTTACTGGCACAACCCCACAGCTGGATGCCATATGTCCATACGGGCTTGAGAATTTGTTTGTACAAAAGTACTTTGTTATATATTGACAGCGTGGAATTTTGTCCAAGCAGCCAATAAATTTTTTTTAATCTGATATCTAATTCTTCCTTCTTTTTTTTGACATGAGCTCTCCAGCGTAGCTTAGCGTAGCTTAGCGTCCAGTGTTATACCCAAATATTTTGCTGTATCACCATATGGTACTTGGATATTGTTTATGCTAACAGGGATATGTCGGTTTGCAGATTTATTGCCGCTTCTTGGTGATCTTTGCCTAGAGCCATTATAGCAGTGTCATCAATAAAGGTGGCTATCGTGTCATACTCTAATTCAGGAATATCACTGGTGTATAGTAGATAAAGGACTGGCCCTAATACACTCCCTTGTGGTACTCCTGCCTTGATTTCTTTAAGTTCAGAATAAGCGTCTTCCTACTTAATTCTAAAAGTTCTATCTGAAATATAAGACTTCATTAATTGTGAGAACTGATTAGGCAGGAGCTTGCTTAATTTATAGTGAAGTCCCTCGTGCCATACTTTATCAAAAGCCTGTGCTACATCAAGAAAGACGGTAGAACAAACTTTTTTTCCTCCAGCGACTTTTCAATTACATCTGTGATCCTATGGACCTGATTTATAGTTGAATGACTCTCTCTGAATCCAAACTGATGATCTGGGATTATGTTTTTGTCTTCAATGACTGGTTTTAATCTTTTAAGAAATATTTTTTCGAACAGTTTTGATATTATAGGAAGCAAGGAGATAGGCCTGTAGGACGAAGCTTCATTTGGTGGTTTTCCGGGTTTCAGGATCATTATCATTTCTGCTACTTTCCATATCTTCGGTACATATTTTAATCTAAAAGATGCATTAATAAGATAGGTAAGTTTTACAATGGCTTTACGTGGGATATGTTTTAGAATTTCCCCCGTAATTAGGTCAAATCCTGGGGCTTTTTTCGGGTTAATGTTTTCTTTAATTTCTTTTGCTATTTCTTTCGGGGTAGCAGGTCTGATGGCACCTTCTTCCTGGGTTAGATTCTCCCAGCCGAGAGTGTTTTCTCCCTCATTCGGCTGCAAAGTCTTTTCAAGATATTCAGCGTACCTGTTGGCTTTTTGTATATTACTTTTTGCCCACGTACCATCTGTATTTTTAATTGGTGGGTTCTGCTGTATTGGTCTCTTTAGCCTCTTGGTAGCTCTCCATAGTGAATAGTCAGTTGACAGTTCACTTAGGTAGTCAGCAATAGACTTATCTTTGATCTTTTTAATCTCTCTTTTGAGTTGTTGTGTGTGGCATTGTTTTGTTGTGTGTGGCATTATTTAATATAGTTTTATCGACTGGTGATCTAGTTTGATGCCAGATTCTTCTGAGCCTTCTTTTCCCAAAAATAAGAGCTCTGATTTCTTTGGGATAGTTGTTACCTTTAATTCTTGGAATAATATCTGCAGTATTATCCCATGCAGCTTGTTGGATTACATTAACTAATGATTCTGCTTCCTCATCTAGTTGTTCTTCATTTCTTAGAGGCACTGACAGATTGATACTTTCTTTAAGTTTTAATCTGAAGCTTTTCCAATCTGTTAGTTTATTTACTAATCTATGGGCTAATTCACTTTGTATAATGCTGTCGCTGAGCGTAAGTAATATGGGAGAATGGTCATGACGCACACACACACTTTGACTTTGACACACACACACACGCACTTTGACGACATGATATAAAAAACATTTCATTTCCATTTACTACCTTCCCCCACTAATTAAGTCTTTAAACCCAATATAGTGGTTTCCAAATATGACCAACACCAAAATAAAACATATATTACACAAATTCTAAATGATGTCATATGCACATTCCAAAACCCCTGCAAAATATTTACTGACGAATCCAAATAAAAGGATGGAGTAGGAGTTGCTTTTTTTATTGAAAACATTTAACTCATTCCCTCTAGCAACTGACCGCTAGAGGGGTCTAGTTATCCCTCGCTTGCACTTTACTGCTTGGTCTGCTTGACTGATTTGATAGTTTTGATCATTCATTAATTCATCTACCTACGGTGCACTGATGAGAGCCAACAGCTCGAAACTAGTCTACACCTGGTGGAAGTATTCGTGAATGCCCATGGCTGTCTTATCGAATTTGCAGGTGTAATTCAATACAGGATTAGTAGTAGTACACACAGTATTAGCTCTCTGAGTAGTTGTTATCTGTAAATCCATTCAGTATGTAGTTTAACCTACTTTTGGCTAGGGTCGCTGCTCTAGGTGCCTGCATTGCAGGACGCTGCTTGTCACAAGACAGTACTTAGTAATGTCTGATGAGTAATAGCAACTGACCGCTAGAGGGGTCTAGTTATACCTCGCTTGCACTCTACTGCTTGGTCTGCTTGACTGATTTGATAGTTTTGGTTATTCATTAATTCCTCTACCTACGGTGTACTGATTACTGATGAGATCCAACAGCTCGAAACTAGTCTACACCTGGTGGAGGTATTGGTGAATGACCATGGCTGTCTTATCGGATTTGCAGGTGTAATTCAATACAGGAAGGAGTATTAACTCTCTGAGTAGTTGTTACCTGTAAATCCATTCAGTATTTAACTCATTCTCTATGTTTAAATTTATTTTGTGACTTCTCTTCTCTTAGTTTCAACTGCTTCAATGTGTAACAATTTGTTTATTGTTTGTTTCAGTGAGATGACTGTAATACGACCTATGGATATAGACACTGAATATGGAACACTGAAAGGATGCCAGGTTGAGGAAATGTTGCAAAAGCATTGGGGCTCCACACATACCGTAAAATTGCTCAGGGAACCTAATAAGAGTTTAGGCATTAGCATTGTTGGAGGAAAAGTAAGTCAACACTTAGGTATTTAAAAGATATGTAAGTCTGCGTAAGAAAAATATATGATATAAACAAGCTTTACTTGATAACAGCTGACTATGAGTAATTAAATAAATTTAAGTATTGCTTACCATCTTTATTTTTTTTAAACGTCAAGTATTCCGATAGTTTTTACATAATCATTTTTTCTTTGAGAGATTACGTTCTCTTTGGTGCAGCAGTGTTGTAACTTAAATTGGAGGTATTTCCCCCTGAATCCCAAGAGTTATTAGACTCACACTCTACATGTGAGTCCTGCTTGTCAAAATAATATCACATGATATTCTCACTGTTATTCTTCATATCAATGACAAATTAAAATGTTAATAGCTTTAAATTGCAAAATTGCCTTCAACTGATTTGAAATGTTTTATTTTAGGTAGATATAAATTCGTCTGAAAAGTCTTGCGATGCATTACTAGGAATATTCGTGAAAACCGTTGTACCGAATAGCCCTGCCGGAAAAACTGGCCAGTTCAAGGTAATAGTTTTAATAGTTTCCATATTAACATCAGTAACGGTTTTATTGAAATTTCAGACCGGAGACAGAATCCTAGAAGTCAGTGGTATTGACTTACGGCATGCAAGTCACGAAATAGCTGTTCAAGCTATAAGAAATGCTACCAATCCCGTGACATTTGTTGTTCAATCCCTCATACCATGGGTAAGTACAAATAGTGTGAACAAGTACAATAGGAATGTTTAAATTTAAATTTTTTAAATGCCTCAATTTTTTCCGTACGACTCGTGACAGCGAATTTTGTTTTCATAGATTTATAGTCTATTTAAAAGGTTAACATGAGTTTTGACTTGACTGACGTGAAAAATGATATATTGCAGGGTTAAAGGCGTTTAGGAGTTGGCTTAGGATTTGTTCGCTATGGTCAAAAGATGTTTTGTGTATTAGTTTGAGTATATGTATATATATATATATACATATATATATATATATATATATATATATATATATATATATATATATATATATATATATATATACATATATATATATATATATATATATATATATATATATATATATATATATATATATATATATATATATATATATACATATATATATATATATATATATATATATATATATATATATATATATATATATATATATATATATATATATATATATATATATATATATATATATATATATATATATATATATATATATTGTTATAAGGTATATTAGTGAGCCCGGTATATGTTCGGGTCGTTCGTTTGCCCGGCACCTGTAATACATATAGACATGTATATATTGAAGAAATACAATATATGAACAATTTTTACCCCAAGCAAACATCGAGGGGTAAGAATATGATGAAAATAAAAATTATTTATATAATTAGGTTATAAGTCAGCCCGTTGACTTGGTTAGCCCATCTTTATATGTAGGATACATATGCTATTCGTCTATTGGTCAGCCCAGCGGTGTTGCCATTACGTGGCTAGATGATTTTAACTCCTTCTCGGGTTCGGGCTCTTTTTATTTATTTACGCGGGAGACCTTTCTTTAGAGCATGTTTATATGTGTTGTTCAGTATCATTTATTATCAATATCATTTTATTTATTGGTTATATTAGAAGTAAAATTACCTCAACTCGAAATTCTATGAGCCCATAATTTTCTAAACAATAGGAATGAAATGTACAAATTTTAAACGTTTGCGTATTATTAAATACGTTAATATCGGCATACACTGTGTTCATTTTAAAAACGCCATATATTTGAGAATTCGCCGGGACACGTTGATTTTTATTTTAGGGGGAACATTTTTGAGAGTCCAGGGGCCTTGCCTCCTAACCCCTGGTAACCCCCCTCCTAACCCCTGGTAACCCAAATTTTCATATTTTAAGAAAATACATTATGGAAAACATTTTTGGAAATCAGTTGAGATTTTACAAAATTATTTAAATGGCGCAATAAAACTTACCACCCCCTGTAATTGAAAAACCGGAAAATATTTTAAAATTCATGAGGTTTCGTTATCACAGTCATGAGGTTTTGTTATGTTCATAGCCCACAAGCCCTAAAAACCTCAATTTTAAAAATCATAAATGGAACTACCCCACGTGTTCACATCAATTCAATGCTCTTTTCATGGCGAATAGAACAGGTTTCGGTCAAGTTACCCCCCCCCCCCAACTGCAGTAACCAAACCGAAATGTGTGTCATAATTTTGCACACCCTACCACGAATTTTGCACACCTTGCCCTAGGAACTGGACAGGGAAAACGAGAAAACGTAAAAGGGGCCAAATTGACGGTTGCCCCTCCTTGTACGCGAATGTAAATACTTTTACAGGTTATACACGTTCAGTAGTAACAGCCTCTTGAAAAATTACCTTGAGTTCCTCCCATGCCCTAGGTAAAAACCATTTTGTAGCCTTTATAATCATTAAATTTTGTATAATTTTGCACACCCATTTCCAAATTTTGCAGACACTCATATAAGCCCCCAAAGCCTTGAAAAATTACCTTCAGCCCTTGGTACCCTCCTCCGCCCATGGTAAAAAACATTTTCTAGCCCTTATAATCATTAAATTTTGCACAATTTTGCACATCTATTTCCAAATTTTGCACACCCTTTTCCAAATTTTGCACAGATTAGCCACAGACTCTTGAAAAATTACCTTCAGCCCCTCCCCCGCCCTAGGTATTATATATATATATATATATATATATATATATATATATATATATATATATATATATATATATATATATATATATATATATATATATATATATATATATATATATATATATATATATATATATATATATATATATATATATATATATATATATATATATATATATATATATATATATATATATATATATATATATATATATATATATATATATATATATATATATATATATATATATATATATATATATATATATATATATATATATCCCAATCTGTCGCTGGTCGTCCCGACTTTGGGCTCACCAAGAAAACGCACTGTATACATGCTTTAATCGATAGGAGGGAGTGTAATATTGCTTTTGACATGTTTTGGGGAGGGACGACCAATGGTCAATTTACATATAGCTTATACGCCTCATAGTTCACAAAAATTCCGTGCAGATAGCGCTGTTGACGGATATACATATTTATGACAAAATGTTATTGGTCAGCCCAATTTTATACAGATATTTCTAGTTGATGGTACATTGGTTAGCCCGAAACTTGGCAACGGTGGTAATGCGTATGAAATATTAAGAATAAAGTTAAGAGAGGATTGTGTCGATACCAAACCGGTGTTTATTGCAGAAACTTATTGTGATATGGAGTCAGTTGTTATCAGGATAGATTTTTTTAATTTTATTTTCGTCATATTTAATTTCCAGTTATATAGTGAGCTTTAAATTATATTCTGCCATTTCAAACACTTTTAGTGGCAAGTTAATAATTATTTTAAGTATGTTCAAATCAATAGATAAAAAATTCTGAGCGATTTTTTGTTATTTTTCAAATTTATGCGGCATTAAAAAATATATATTTATTAAACATATTTTAGAATATGTGTACAAATGAAATTGAGTTTTTCTAGAGATGCTTCCTAAAAAATTAGCACAAATTATACCCATGTTAACGGATGTAAAAATTAAAGCTACTGAATGAATAAAGAAACGTGTAGATGTAGAATATCTATATTTGAGGAAAATGTGAAAAATTTTGATTGTGTATCAAATTTCATGCAGAATCGGAATAAATGTTTGATTTAAAAAAAAATTAAATGGCGACAGTTTTGGTGAAAGCGGAAGCGGTATTTATAATATAATATTGTACACTATGTTCATTTTAAAACTTACCACTCCCTGTCATTGAAAAACCGGAAAATACATGGAACTACCCCATGTGTTACACATCATTTGAAGCCCTTTTCATGGAGAATACAGCAGTACATCATTTTTGCTAATTGCATGAGGTTTTACAAAATTATTCAAATTGCACAGTTTATTAATTATACAAATTACACAAAATTGTTAATATTATCAAATTTCCTGACGTGAATAGGAAGAAGAGGGCGATAGAATGACTTGCTAGATCTCCTGATCTCAGTCCAAATGACTTTTACCTATGGAGGTATTTCAAATCAGTTTACAAAAGGCCACCACTACATTCAAGATTTACAAAATCGTTTAACAGCTACGTGCAGATACAGGTGCAGGTGCTAATTTTTTTTAAATGTTTTTAAATGATTTTGTTAAATCTTCACCAATTTCCAAAAATAATACATTGCGGTATGGGTCGGTCAATTTGCCACCAACCCAACTGCTGTAACCAACCCGAAATATACGTCATAATTTTGCACGTATTTTGCACATCCTATCCCGAATTTTGCACACCTTGCCCTTTAGGTAACTGAAAAGGGAAAACTTCCCAAGCCCTAGGTAAAAACCATTTTCTAACCATTGTAATCTTTAAATTTTGCAAGATTTCGCACAACCTTTTCCAAATTTTGCACAGATTAGCGACAAACTCTTGAAAAATTACCTACCGATTTAAAGATTATAATGAGTAGAAAGTGGGTTTCACCTAGAGCGTGGGAGGGGCGGAAGGTATTTCCATAAGGTTGTGGAAACTAATCTGTGCAAAATTTTGAAATTGGTGTTCAAAATTTAAAGATTATAATTGCTAGAAAATGGTTTTTACCTAGGGTGGGGGAGGAGCTGAAGGTATTTTTTCAAGTGGCTGTGGGGGATAATCTGAGATTGCAAAAAATTTTTAAATGGGTATGTAAAATTGTCCAAAATTTAAAGATTATATCGGGTAGAAAATGGTTTTTACCTAGAGCGTTGTAGTGGCTGAAGGTATTTTCATGAGACTGTGGAAGCTAATCTGAGGCTGTTCAAAATTTGGAAATGGGTGTGCAAAATTGAATAATTATAATTGCCAGAGAATGGTTATTTACCTAGGGCGAGGGAGCGCCTGAAAGTAGTTTTTCGAGGGGCTGTAACGACTAATCTGCAACTGTGCACAAATTGGAAATAGGTGTGCAAAATTGTCCAAAATTTAATGATAATAGTAGTTGGAAAATGGTTTTTACTTAGGGCGAGGGTAATCAAGAGGTTGTGGAAGCTGAGCTGAGGCTGTGCAAAATTTGGAAATAGGTGTGCAAAATTGTGCAAAATTTAGGAAGAAGGAACTGAAGGTAATTTTCCAAGAGGCTGTGGGGACTGAACGTGTACAACCTGTAAAAGTATTTACATTCGCGCCCAAGGGGGGGGCACCGTCAATTTGGCCCCTTTCATACGTTTTCCCTGTCCAGTTCCTAGGGCAAGGTGTGCAAAATTCGGGGTACGGTGTGCCAAATTACGACGCACATTTTGGTTTGGTTACTGCAGTTGGGGGGGGGGCAACTTGACCAAACCCTGCTCTATTCGCCATGAAAAGAGCTTTGAATTGATGTGAACACGTGGGTCCATTTATGATTTTGAAATTGAGGTTGCTAGGGCTTGAGGGCCATGAACATAACAAAACCTCTTGACTGTGAGAAATTTTAAATTCGAAAAACATAGAATTCTCAAATATTTGACGTTTTGCAATTACAGGGGGTGGTAAGTTTTAAAATGAACACAGTGTATGTCGATATTAACCTATTTACTAATATGCAAAAGTTTAAAATTTGTACATTTTATTCCTATTGTTTAGAAAATTGTGGGTTCATAGAATTTGGAGTTGAGCTAATTTTACTTCAAATATAACCAATAAATAAAATGATATTGATAATAAATGATACTGAGCAACACATATAAACATGCGCTTAAGAAAGGTGTCCCGCGTAAATGAATAAAAAGAGACCAAACCCGAGAAGGAGTTAAAATCATCTAGCCACATAATGGCAACACCGCTGGGCTGACCAATAGACGAATAGCATATGTATACATATAAAAATGGGCTAGCCAAGTCAATGGGCAATATATATATATATATATATATATATATATATATATATATATATATATATATATATATATATATATATATATATATATATATATATATATATATATATATATATTAGCTTTGAAATTCTTTGCTATTCATATTTATTTTGTGAAAAGTAATCTTGGGTTTGTAGCATTTCATTACATAGAAATAAGCAACTAGACGAATAAGAAAGAAAACACACTTACCAGTACTATATCTGGACACACATACGGAAATGAATATGTCATATGCATAGTGATTCATTTCCGTATGTGTGTCCAGATATAGTACTGGTAAGTGTGTTTTCTTTCTTATTCGTCTAGTTGCTTATTTCTATGTAATGAAATGCTACAAACCCAAGATTACTTTTCACAAAATATATATATATATATATATATATATATATATATATATATATATATATATATATATATATATATATATATATATATATATATATATATATATATATATATATATATATATATATGTGTGTGTGTGTGGTAAGGGGTGATACCCTCTGACCTCTCCATGAGCTTTACGAAATTACGATATAAATTGCTCTGTAATTGACTAATTAAGAGATTTCCCGGTCCAACCAAGGGCCAAACTCTGTAATAACAAATGTTTTAATTAGAATAACAAATGATCTGATACTCTACTCCGAGAGTGGCACTGCAATTGATGTTTTTGCTGGGTAACACGATGTAGAACTAATTATTTCTAGAAGATGCCACATTTTATACAAATATAAATTACTGATGTGAAATTAAGTGACTAGATACAAATTAGTTATAAATTGAACAGTGTATTTCAGGATTATTAGATTAAGTAAAGCATCCCATCAAAAGTTGATCATGTATTTATACCGAAAGAAATAGACCATGTCTATGGAGATATATCTTTTTAATTGCAACTGAAATGGAATTGTATCTAAACTAACTAAACTTTCCCATCATCTTTATCTCTGTTTTCCGGTAATTCGTTATTTTGGATTCCTACATTCTCAGAAAGAGTGCCTACATTCCTACATTCTCTTTCCCCTTGGGAGAATTAAGCGTTTCCGGGTT
>CAXKVY010002912.1:25000-139264 GCA_964058915.1 Tetropium fuscum | reverse complement strand
ATGCTCCGTAATGACCCGCTCGCAAATATAAAAACGAAATTTTGTGCATACGCAGAGATGCGCACCCTCAAAAATTGGAAAATTACTGTCATCTTAAATTTGCGTATGACATTAACAGTTGTGAACGCCCAAAAATTGACCCCCTGACTGAATAATCGATTATAACTCTAATATGGGTGGATTCGACCAAGTAAATATGCTAATAAGTGCCATTGCGTATGCACGGAAAACTTTGAGGTGGTACCAATTTTTTTTTTTTCTCTAGGATATAGTGATTGTCAATTGTCTTGCTTTATATCAAGTAATTCATAAGACAAATTTTTGAAAAATATTCTGACCCAGAGGCACCTAGAGCTCAGGGTGAACATCCATTGCGGAACGGCTAGGCACTTTATTAGGAGAGTCCCGAAACCTAACCCTACAGCAAAGCAATCTGATGAAGATGTACAGTATGCACAAGAAAAAACAAGAGAAGTGAGACCACATATCAGTGTGACATTTATGTGTTATCTATTACCACGTATACATGCACTGTTTAGTTCGAACTAACATGCGTCTAATTAGGTCCCTTTTACTTGTCTGTATACATGACACGTTATTCCAATTGAAGATAACCATCAACTTCTGCTTTTGTGCCTTTTGTATGTAATGCTTCTCACCTAGAAGTTGGCAACGTCCAATTTAGTTTGAATTACAAGCGAGCTAATTGTTTACATGAATTTTGGAACCGGACTAAAAACGCTAGCGCACACATTTAGCTCCAGCTTACTAAGATCTAGCATCCATATACATGACCGGACTTATTAGTTGGAACCCAATTAGTTCGAACTAAATGGTGCATGTATACGTGGTCAGTATGCTTTGAAGTGTATAAAAAAACCTTTTAATTTGTAAGTACTAATTAATAATTATTCACTTTTGAGACAATAATCTCTTTTGTTGCAATTTTTTTCCTTCAACGAGTTTCATACAGACATCCGATCTAAAAATATGCATATATACGAGTGTCGTAAGGACACGGCCGAATGAAAAATGTACGTACAAGAGATATATCATATAAAACAACATTGCGTATAGAAAGGGTTCATGGTTTGGGACTCCCTGTTTTTTTATTTTGAAATATCTGCATTATTCCTGGGCAGTATTCCTTGTGTTTTCTCTTATAAGATTGTTTGCGTCATTTATAGGAATGACTCTTGTCTTGCTTTTAGATAAAGTTACCTACTATTTTCAAGTCCAGACTCTAAAGAGCAATGTCGAATATACAATCTACATTTTTTAAATAAAATAATAAGTTTGCTTTGTTTACTATCAAAGTACATCCAATGTGAATTCAAACCGCAAGTCGGCAAGTCCTTTGTAAAACAAAAGCGGCCGCCTTCGTCTTTGAAGGAGATGCCGACAGTATGCATCGGCGGCCGCTTTGTTTGGCTGACTTTTACTTTTATGCGGTTTCAATTCAGATTTGATGTAGGTACTTTACCAATATATCTCTAAAATAT
Organism: Tetropium fuscum; assembly: GCA_964058915.1. Taxonomy (NCBI): domain Eukaryota; kingdom Metazoa; phylum Arthropoda; class Insecta; order Coleoptera; family Cerambycidae; genus Tetropium; species Tetropium fuscum. The sequence continues at coordinate 137,762 of CAXKVY010002912.1, read as the reverse complement.
CTCTACAGCTTCATAAACACCGAAATAACACAAAATACAAGCAACTACACATATAATGTTTCTGTTAGCGGTTAAGGTTCAGACCCACTTAAATATACCCTTAAATGATCATAATAGCGAAACGTAATCAGAATTTAATATATTTGACTTACCAGGCCGTGAATCGCCCTTGGACGTGACTTTCCTATCAGCAATTTTCGGCGAGCAATTCTTCCTATTTGGCTTAGCTAGAAAAGTCGGAGGTACCTGCAAACGAATGACCCTTTTAATAAAAAAATGTACCTCTTTCTCAATCACGTACCACCTTATCGCTTCTTTGTCCACTGGGTAATCTAGCTATGGTCGCTTCGGGGCTATCCTCCGGTGGCGGGGGTTGTGTTATCCAATTATACTGCCTCTTATCCAGAGGCAAACCCCACCTTTCGTATTCCAGACTCTGCGTCCTCAACGTTTCGTAGCAGTCCAAACACACCACGGAATAATCCCCGTTTTCCAAAAGCAGCGAGTGCTCAGGTTGAGGGTGAAACCTCAAGAAAGGGAAATCCTGCAACAAAGAAACCATCGGTGAAATGAATAAGGCAATTCAAATGATCTCAACTTTACCATTACCTTTATAAGGAGTGCCCGCACTCGTTTCCTGTAAGTGGTAATTCCGCAAACGTAACAGCAGTAGTCGTGGGTGTTGTAGTCGCGTCTGTCCGCGGGCGGAGCAGTGTTGCCTTTGCCCTCGTACCGGCGCCACTGGCTCACCAAGCTGTGATAACAAAAAGTACACACTAAAGCAGAGCCGTCTTCACGCAGCTGCTCAGCGTTAGGTGGGCTCTTATGGTGGAGTAAAGCAGGAAAGTACGGTGCGTTTCTACCTGCAAGTTAAAATATCTTAGTTTGATGACCTATAACCGTAAGAACTAGTTATTTGAGAATTATTAATTTATTTACTAGATATATTGACGCATAATATTATTAGCATGTATTAAGATTAGCTATATTCAAGGAGGAACTCAAGATTAGTTCGGAATCAGTAACTGACAATTTGATTGGTTCGTAAGAATTCTGGGATTATTTAGAACTAATAAAATTGCCAGTTACTGATTCCGAACTAATCCCGAATCGTTCCGCGAACATAGCTATTAGCCGGTTACATTATTCACCTACCTTGAGGTTTGCTGTAAATAACCCTAGCTAAAGTAAACTCAGAGTGCAGCCCACAAAGGAAACAGTAAATACTAGTTCCACCAGCGACAAGATTGCTGTTGCTGCAGACTGTCCTCTCACTGTTTGTACTGGGAGGGGTGGGAATACCTCGATCCCCATTTGAGGCGACCTCTTGAGTAGGAATATCGTACCTAAAAGAGAAGCCAATCTCAGTTAAAAGAAATAAAGCAAGTTTAACTTTTCTAGTATCGTTATAAATATAAATATCCCTTGATGAAAGATTTCACGATCGCACCCCAATACTTGATGGTTTCTCCATTGTTGAAACGATGAAAGAGTTTTCCTGTGTGATGCGGTGTTCACACGACACTTCATCAGAAACTATTAGGCAGTAAAAGCGATAAATTTAAATACGATAAGTTAGGCATCTAGCACAAAACACCTAGACCAACCAGAAAACCAGATTTTTCTACAACAGTGGTCAATTTATCTAAAGAACAATTAATTATTAGATGAAGCTATTTGTATCAGGTAAGGGACTCGACTTTTCTTTGTCACCTGCTAAAATACCTAAAGAGTAGTGTTTTGAATTTCCCGAAATGTCGCCCCCGAAATCCCGGGATTCAAGTTATGGATCCGGAAAATTTCTAAAATTCACCAAAATATTAAATTTGAATAATTTACGTGTTCAAATTCGTTATTAATATTACATATAGTTTTCGCTTTGCCTGTCAAATAACTGTTTATTTTTAATAATCATCATTATAATGATATTTATTGATTTATTTCAGAACCAAATAGTGCTTCCAACTCCCGAATTAAATCCCGGGATTCTAAATTTTGATCCTAAAATCAGAAAATTGGATTGAAAATATATTTTTTTTGGGAATTATATAAGTAGTGCTAATTTATTCAATGTGTATCCAATGAAAATGGATAGTCTCAGAAAAGATACCTGAGTCAATAAATAATGGAAACTTTCACTAGATTCTTAAATCTCAAAACAAACAAATATGTTTCGTACATTCCTCTACAAATTGTGTTTTGCTTTGTTTCTGTACATTATTGTAAGAAAATGGAGTCAGGATTTCCTAAAGGAAGTGCAGAAAATCTGCCAAAAGGTGTTTTCTGATGGTGGACGAGTTTCACATGTCAAATTTAGATTATTTATCAGCAGAAGTCAAGTGTCAGCCGTTCTCCACTAATATGGAAACCAACAAACCTGGGGCAGAGCGGCAACGCTCACCCCAGCCACAACCTGCGGCGGAGCAACATATCTCACCGCAGCTAAATCAGTCTGCGGCTGGGACGCAAGTCTCGCCGCATGCAAATTTTTCGTAGAGGAAATAGAGTCAGTGGCACTGAAACCACTCTAGAAGTCAAACTATAACAGATATAACACTGGCTACATTGAATATATCCAAATCAATCCAAAACTGGCATGTGCCTGACATTGTTACAATGGCAGACCACCGGTGGATTAACTTTGAAATTAATCTTGTTAAAGCACCAAAGAAAACATTTCGGGTTTCCCGAAGAACCTACAAAGATAAATATCGAAGTCAACTCGGGAAGAACCTGGAAAAACTCAACGTGCTCAATGATAGTGGCAGAATAGAGGAATATACAGACACTCTAAAAACTGCCATGAGGAAAGCTTTTGAAACATCCTGCCCACTCAGAGTCTCGAGAGTTCCTGGGGAAGCCACCAAATGGTGGTGCCGGGACTTGAAACAGAGGGCAAGGTCATCTTTCAACAAAGCAAAACGGACAATACTTGAATCAGACTGGGACCAATACAAGACCCACCTGAGGGAGTTTAAAAAACTAGTAAGATAAAAACAAAGAGAAGCGTGGAGAGCCTAGTGTGAGGAAATTGAAGACTACTCACAGGCTGGCAGGCTATGTAAAATCCTCTAAAAACTAAAGACAAAAACCATGATATAGGTATACTAAAAAGGGCACGAAGACCAACAACCTTTGCGAAAGCCTAGATCCGCTTATGCAAACTCACTTCCCTGAATCTGCCACAACGAAGGGAATGGCCCAACAGATCGAAGAGAATGGCCAAATGAAGTCGACACCCAACCAACAGATTTGGACTGGCAAACCGCCAACCAAATAGTAAGTGAAGATAAAATCAAGTGGGCAATACAGAGCCATTCTCCCCATTCAAATCGCCGGGCATTGACGGCATATATCCAGCACTACTCCAGTGGGGCCTGGATAAACTACTGCCGCACCTGCTTGGAATGTTTAGGATGTGCTTGGCACACCTCTACATCCCAAAAATATGGAGAGAAGGAAAAGTATTGTTCATACCAAAAGCAGGGAGGATGGACTATTCCACTCTCAAAGCATACCGTCCTTCATTAGCATCACTTCATTTCTACTGAAGACGATGGAGAAGCTATGTGAGCAATATCTGAGGGATGTAACATTAACTAACAATCCTGTACACCCTGTACACTCCAATCAACATGCATACACACCACGAAAATCCACCGACACTGCCCTCCACGTGGTACCAAGTCGGATTGAGAAATCCCTGGACCATAAGGAATCCACCCTGGGTGTTTTCATAGATATAGAAGGGGCGTTTGATAAAACCACCTTTCCTAAAATTACAGCGGCCCTATCTCATAGGAACGTTCCTTATATTGTGGGCAGCTGGATATCCTGCTGGACATGCTCTCTAATAGAGCAGTACAAATCAGTGTAGGAGACACTGTCATAAGAGGGCTGGTTGCGAAAGGCTGTCCGCAGGGAGGTGTTTTATCACCACTGCTATTGACAGCCTCCTAAACCACCTCAAGATGGAAGGATTCTACAAACGTAGAATCCAGCCAGCGTAGTACAAACAGAAGTCGCAGGTATAACCATAGCCGCACAAGAGATTGCCCGCAGAGAAATTAATGGGCAAGACAATCAGAATCTGCACAGATAGTAGACAAGCACTACTGGCCCAGAAGAATTATAAAATAGCTAAAGGGTCAACATGGGAATGTCACCAAGCACTTGTGATGTCAGATGAATAACCTCTGCCTGTGCTGGGTCAAAGGACACTCACAATGCAAAGGCAATAAAGAAGCTGATAAGAAGGCAGCCAGCCTGAGAATCCTTGGGCCTGGTCCTTCAAGTACCCTACCAATTGCAGCGAAACTCCAATTAATAAAGGAAAACACCCATTCGAAATTTAAGACGTTGTGGGATGAAACAAGTAGCTGTCAGCTGGCCAGAAATCTCTTGATATCCCAGCGAAGAGACGGCGAAAATTTTCTGGCAGTGTCTAGGGGAAAACTACGATTCGTGACGGGAATTCTAACCGGACACTGCCGGGTAAGGAAGCACCTCTATAAGATGAGACAAAGTGACACCCCATCTGCAGAGGATGTGAACAAGAAGATGAAACGGTCGAGCATGTACTTTGTGAATGTCCTGCCTTGTTATTGACCAGAGAGTCCATATTGGGGGAGCGTTGGCCTTCTATGGCCAATTTGAGGGAAATGCCCCTAGGCAACAACATCACCTTTTGTACAACATTGGGCTGGTCGATGGCCTAGGAAGACATTTCCCTCACGGAGGAAGCACAAGGGGCCCAATGGGGCCTAAGTGCAGCAGATCTCTAATCCGCACTCCGAACAATTTCCAGATTCCAGAAGTGTCAGCAAAGTCAATTTTAACACTAACTGTCAAAAAGCAGGGAACCAACTTTGAAATGTAGTACTAATACACTGTTGTATCATGTTCAAGGTCGTAGGCACTAAGAAAGGATATGTGATGATGTTACATGTAAGGACGCGTTTACTTCCTCACTTTTGAAAAAAAAAATTCGATAGAAATCGTACTCAAAAGAAAATGTCAAAAAATACGGCAGGATTTTTTATAAAACACTATAACAGAAAGCAGTAAAAAAAATTGGGAAAAGTCCATTGTTTATATTTGTAGGGTAAGTATTTATTGCACTTTTAGCTTGCGAATTGATATTTATCTACATTAATTTTTTTTATAATTAGTAGTTAGTGGTTATGTACAAACCAAAACCAACATTTAAAAGCATAACCTCAACTTTGAATATAAATATAATTCAACGTAATAAATTCAGAAATTGAAGTCAAATTTCATTTCATCACACTCTATCCTTAACTGCATAATACGAGTATATTACTTTTTCATCGCATTGTCTCACACTTTCAATTTTAACCACTTGACATGGTATTTCTAGAGGAAGTCCGAAGTAATTCTATTGCAAAAATAAAATTCAATCAATACTGAATCAAAATTATGATTACCTGGTTTTTTGAATTACAAGAAGGGTTGTTAACTGCGTTATTTTCGAACCCTTTATCATTCGACATTGTAATTAAAATTGACAGTTCTTCAACTTGGATATTCAAGACGTTCGTCTTGAATATCGAAGTTGGGTAGGACTAGCAGTTTCAAGTTTAGGATTACTTTTAGTATATACAATAAGATGGTAATTCAGCAGCGCCATAGCCGGGGGGGGCGGGGGCCAGGAGCCCGTGTCCCCCGAAAGGTTGATTTTTACCCACGGATATTAAATTTGAAATATACCTATAAATAAGGCACTCTACTTCAGACAAATGCAAACTTGTGAACAATAAAAAATATTTATTATTTGATAATGTTTTCTATCAACCTATGTCAATATACTTTCCTGTACTAATTGTTACAATGTCTTTTTTTTTGTAAGATCTGCATAGGTATACAGCTAAATGTCAGTTTTAGTAATGATTTCAACAGGAAAGCAATATCTCAACATGAAAAAAACCCGAGAAACCATCCCGCAACTATAAATATCATTTAAATACCAAAAAATTTACCTTCGTCTTTCTAAAGGTACCCTATCCGCCTCCAAAGTGTCCCACTGCTGAGCCAGATGATTCACGCATCTCGTACAACTCAACACTCTACCATGGGAATCCATGCAACTGTTCTCCGAGGTTCTTGCCACTTTCGTGAGGCAAGGGAAATGCATTGCGTGAGAGTTCATTCCTTCCGGAGACGTGCTTACCCATTCCATCTGAGTACGGGGGTACAGACCAGCGCAGATGTAGCACCGATAGCTTTGTGACCCTGGCTGGCCATTGATATCAGGTGAGGGCGAAGTAGTACGAGTTGAAATTCCCTGAAGCAAAAAAAAACTTGTTTTAATCATAATAACAATAATAATAATAATAATAATAATAAATGGCATGTTACATTGGGCTTCAGAAATTTTTACAAACCACCGGTTTACTTATTAGTAATTTATTCGTACTACATACTTATTCTTATTCGTTGTTTTTTAGAGGACTGAATGATTTTAATAACTTGCCTATTGAAGTAAAAAACAATCATGAAATATAAAATAATGATATAATTATAATAAACTAATAGGTAAGTAATATTAAGCCAATTTACATGGAAATCCAGGATTTTGAAGATTTATTTTTTAGTCATTAATATTATTGTTCATGACTGAAAAATAAATTTTCAAAGTCCTGGATTTCCATGTAAATATTAACTAACATTGCAATATTAGCTTTATTATTATTATTATTATAACAATATTAGCTAACATATTACTATTCTTTTATATTTTATCGGTTATTTTAAAACTCTGAGTTTTATACTCTATCTGAAGAAGCTGTTGTCAGAGCGAAACAATTATCACGGACAAAATAAATCATATTGTGAAAATATTATAAAACAAGTACTTTCTTTTTGTTATGAATAAATGATATGTAACGAGTGATATAGATTTCCTACATAACATTGATTATATCATTTTACGTTACCCATTAACTGATTGTGTCCGAGAGATACATCATATGTCGGACAAACATAATGAGTACCTATATCACTTGAACCATATGCCGTTTTATCAATTTTAACTTATTCCCAATATAATTATTTTAGTTAAATTGAGCCAGAAAGTGTGGGATATAGGCCTTAATTTAAAGGTTTGGATAATGTGGCATAACATTCAATATGGAGCAGCTTTTTGGTATTAATAACCTGCACCAGCAGGGGTGTCGACTTCTGACCTAACCTCATTCTGATGGCGAGTAGATATTATACACCTACTTACAAGCTTTTAATCTGATTGGTGACCAATATCACTATTACGTTCAATGGAAAAAACATTTTCTTTTCGCAAAACAAAAGCAAGCAGTTTATATGTTTAAAAATAGAAGTCCCTATGCTGGTGACTACCGGCGTAATCAGTCTGTTGTACTCCCATTTTTCAAACCGCTATAAACACTGCGTATGTGTAGTGGCTGATCCCTGTTTAATTCTTGAAATGTCTCTTCCAAACTGAATTACTTAGACTGGACATATGAAAGTATTATGTAATAAAAAAAATTAAGATAAATTGCACATTTCCACATTTTCCAATGAAAAATATTAGAGGACATGTAACTTCTACATTCGATACCATGAAACAAAACACATACCATTTGCAGTTTGCTATATCCCTTTTGTCCAAGTTAAAGCAAGGTCATAGGGGGTCAACTGATGGGCATATGCAAGAGAAAATACACCCAAGATCGTACAGTCAATCACCAAGGAGCAAATAATATAAAAATGAGTGAACACTGATCCATATAAAAATACCGCATTGACCACTAGCATATCTTCACTTAGATTCGCTTTTTAGAACTGTTTACACACCAAATATAATGGTATGACAGCTCACCACAATCACTATTTGTTATTAATAAAATTCTGATATTTGACAAATAACATATTTATAAGGATGGTGGATAATTACACGTGGAGCTATCATAGTCCACGAGATAATTAGGTTAGTCCAAGTCAGCACTAAAAGTGACCTATATACAAAAGTGTAAATACGCCTAAATCTCCATGGTAAAAAATAAGAACTCTCTGAGATGCTGTACAGTTCCGTTTATGTATATAGCAACATAAACAACGTAGGAATAAAAAAAATTGTAGACATATTAAATATTGCAAAATACTTTGTTTCCTCCATAGGTTATCACGGATGTTATCAGTTTCCCCTTTAAGATCAAGGGTCAACCCAAATAACAACAAAAACATAAAATTCGCACCTACGAATTTGATATCGCTGACTTGCACATTATTCTCTACATTCCTGTTTATAATACGAGACCAGTAGTCTTGCATTCACTGTAGACTGCATAGTTAATTTTAAAAAAATATGCACTGAATGTTACCGAATACAAAAGCTATTTGATGTTGACCTCTGCAGGTTATCGCCACTTTGTATTTCAAGATCAAATGTTAGCAAAAACAAACTATTCACACTTAATAATTGTAGTATCGGTATATTAACGATAAATATTACATGTTATGCATTGACTCTTCACCAGCTGTGACTTTTTTTATGTAAATTGTTCAAGCATTTAAAAATATAATATTACCATTATTTATAAAACATGGCAAAAAAAACTTTACAGCTTATAATACACTTCCAATCGGACTTGAATACAAAACCGCTATACGCACACAAGAATTAATCTCGCAGGTAAATACAATTACTGCATATCTCAACATAGAGCGAAGGAAAACACTTTAGGCACAATAGGCTTTCAAACATAGAAGTAAGTCACATGTTACACCTAATCCCGCATTTTCATGGGCAGCAGGAAGCAACACAAATATCAGCATACACAAATCATCACATCTTTAAGAATGCGGTGTACAAATTAGTTGGATGAATGCCTTTACAGAAAACAGATTATTCAAGGGTAGGTTATACCCCAAGGCAATAAGCAACGTTGCTAGAAGGCTATCCAGTGTTCCGGTATATCCAATATATTCCTTCCAATATATATTCCAATATATTCCTATTTAATTATTATTATTTAATAAAATTACATAGAGCTAATTAGATATCCCAAAGTGGTGGGGTAAGTACCTATTATTTTTGCTGAAAGTAGTTGGGTAAGTATTATATAAAACCATGCATATTTTATAAAACCAGTATCATACCATTATACTCTTCCTCTGTTTAGATTATTTAACAAATCACTTGATAGTGAAATATTTCCTGACACATGGAAGAAGAGTCATATTACACGAATATTTAAAGTACAAATAATGTTGAAAATTATAGAAGCTAATGTCTGCCGCATTAGAGTTGAACAAAGACATATGAGGGGGAAGGGTGGTAAAATATGCACTAGAAGCTTCTGTCGAGGTAAGAGCATAATGGAAATTTAGCTTCTTTGTGTAAGTAACTAGAAGCTCGGCTAGCGCCTTGGCTGAGCAAACTTTTGACAACAAATAATGTTTGCCTTCTCCTCCTAGTTACATATAATACTGTTCATTCCAGTACATTATTGTGCCATATCTGTTTCCTACTAACCGTCCCCCCAAGATTTGAACTTAACGAATCTGTATATGTAAAGTCAAAATTTATCACGCCACTTCATAAGAGCTTTCCTATTGGCCAAAATCGCTCACGCCACATATCAGACGGTTGAGCTTAGATATAAAGGGCCCGAAAATAGTGACATCTTAACAGTCTTGTTCATACAGGTAATAGTTTTGTTCACACAATCATGTAGCATATAGTTATACAGTTAACAGTTTTCCTCAAACAGTCTTATTGCATATACCCGTGCATTGTTCAACAATTTAAGCTCACAGTTACCATTCACATCTCATTAAATGTTAAAATTCAAACAATTGCACTTTTTATCATGTCCCGATACATAGGGTGTTCATTCAAGTCATAGCAACAACCCTATACATACAACATAGGGTGGTCGTTCAAGTCAAGCATTCATTACAATTCACGTAAACCTCAACAGCTGTCACTGCACTAGTTATGCTAAACTTAACTATAAATTAAATCAATTCATTTAGTAATATGAACCTTTTGCTGTAATGAAAATGAAATTTTTTTTGATGGGGACTCTACCGCTAAATAAATAAATAAATAAATAAAAGAAATGTTACTGTCAGCTGATTTGCCCTACAACCGCAATTAAAACCTACAACCGCCATTAAAACAATTGAAAGTTAGAAGCAGACCGATAAAATGCCAGAAGCAGATAAAAGAAGGGGAATGTTTGTTTAAATTTGTGTTTATAACTTTTTTAATTAATATCTGTGCTTTTATTTTGCTCTCTGGTTTATTACGGCAATAGAGGAATAGGAGACAAGTTATAACAATAACTTGTCTCGTATAAAATAAATTATATACATAATTATATATATTAACTATATTATCTAATATTATATTATATATTAATAATAATATATTAATATATATATTAATAATATATAAATATATATTAATAATAATTAATATTATATTATATATTAAATCTCCTGTAAATAAATTCGCAACAGTCCCAGTATTTTTTAAATAGAACTATAATTTCCAGACGTTATCTCAAGATTACTAGACTTGGCATCCGTTGACAACCCTACAGAAGATCTTTTGAAATTATTGTTTAGTTGGCGAGCCTTACATCGATACATATAACCAGTTGGAGAAAGTGAGGTTTGCGTTTGCGAAGTGAGTTTTCCACATATGAATGAATATAATTATGCATGTAGGTAGTTACGTATATTTTTCAAATTTTGTTATTTATTTTGTTACAAGTGGTTGTGGAAAGTAAGCCATTTCAGAACTGTAGTCAGTTTAGAAAAATGTCACTTTAAACGCCCATATTACTTCGCATTTTTTACTGGGTGCACCATATTGAGGAAAACCTCAAATCTGACGAACTCTAAAAAAGGTGAAAGAACTTGTATAACTTCTAAATGGTTCGTTTCCGTATATATGTCCAGATATGCAACTGGTAACTGTGTCTTCCTTATTATTCATCTAATTGCTTATTTCTCTATGTAATGAATTGCTATAAACCCAAGATGTATTCTCGCAAAACAAATATGAATAGCAAATAACTTAAAAGTTAATTATTAGCTTTTAATTATTAATTATTAGTTAATTAATTATTAGCTTTTAATTATTATATATAAATTATTGGTTAATTATTAGTTAATATTAGCTTTTAAGTTCTTTGCTATTCATATTTGTTTTGCGGGAATAAATCTTGGGTTTATAGCAATTTATTACATACATAGAGAAATAAGCAAATAGATGAATAATAAGGAAGACACACTTAACAGTTGCATATCTGGTCATATATACGAAACGAACCACTTAGAAGTTGTAAGAAGTTCTTTCACCTTCATTGAGGATCTTCAGAGTGATGTCCGATTTGTTTTATTGATCATTTATACTTGAATTTAAGATATTCTTACCTCAACACTTTCAGTGACATTTTATGATATTAGTTTTTGACGGAACTGACATTCTTAGAAAACACTATTCTACTATTTATATTTGTTCTATTCGAACATATTATATATATATATATATATATATATATATATATATATATATATATATATATATATATATATATATATATATATATATATTATATATATTATATATATTATATATATTATATATATTATATATATTATATTATACATATAATATATATATATATATATATATATATATATATATATATATATATATATATATATATATATATATATATATATATATATATATATATATATATATATATATATATATATATATATATATATATATATATATTATATATATTATATATATTATATTATATATATATATATATATATATATATATATATATATATATATATATATATATATATATATATATATATATATATATAATATATATATATATTATATATATTATACATATTATATTATACATATTATATATATATATATATATATATATATATATATATATATATATATATATATATATATATATATATATATATATATATATATATATATATATATATATATATATATATATATATATATATATATATATATATATATATATATATATATATATATATATATATATATATATATATATATAATACGTAGTCTACTGCAATTGGTCAGAGTAATCGGTCCGAATTACAGAGGTAAAATGTGTCCGAGCATAGTAAATGTCCTGATAGCTGGAGTGTCCCAATTATCGAGGGTCCGAATTACCAAAGTTGAACTGTCTATATATATATATATATATATATATATATATATATATATATATATATATATATATATATATATATATATATATATATATATATATATATATATATATATATATATATATATATATATATATATATATATATATATATATATATATATATATATATATATATATATATATATATATATATATATATACTGTCTAAATTACCGAATTACCAAAGTTGAACTGTCTATATATATATATATATATATATATATATATATATATATATATATATACTGTCTATATATATATATATATATATATATATATATATATAGACAGTTCAACTTTGGTAATTCGGACCCTCGATAATTGGGACACTCCAGCTATCAGGACATTTACTATGCTCGGACACATTTTACCTCTGTAATTCGGACCGATTACTCTGACCAATTGCAGTAGACTACGTCATTCCAAATGAGCGCACGCAATCATGTGTCAAGTGTTGAATATAAACCAATAATGTTGAACTTGACAAACCATACAACTGATGTCTGAGTCACGAACTTGTAAATGCTCATCATATTTTAAATAATAAAATATGGTTTTGATGATAAGGTCATGTTTAGTAATATTGAGTTATTTATTACAACATTAAATGGTATCACATGTACGTGACATTACAGCTTTTTAGGTCAATTATTAAAAAAATTCCGTATCATAGCCAGATGAACGAGAGCATTGGTGCAAACAATGTGCTGGAATACAAGTAAGGTAAAAAAGGTAAATAGTTTTCTCGTTTCCTGAAATAATAGATTTTTAGACTTTTTTTAGACTTTAGGACGACGATATGTTGGAGTTGAACCAAAATATTATTCCATTTTCCATATTTTAGAGCTATTTTTATATACAACTTTAGAAATATAAACAATATAAAGTACAAAATCTATTATTATAAATTCTACTGAATATGAGAGAAAAAAAACGTGGATTTGGACTTGGGAAATAGGGCTTGAATGAAAGATACTATGTAGGTGTGTAGTAAGTCATTAAAAAAGTTACAATGAGCGAGATACGCGTTATGATTTTTTATTGCAAAATAATTTTGTAGACAGAACATTTTTCACTTTAATCTCAATCATGAAAAAAGTAATAATTTTAGAGAAAAAAGTTTTGAACAAAAGTTGTTCCGCGGATGAATTTACGTAAGGATTAAGCATTCAAAAAAAATCACAAAAATTTTTTCGCTGCGATATTTAGCGCCAAAGTTAAAAAATGCGAAAAAATAAAAATACGATAAAATATTGGAAAGCTTGGGGAGCTTTCCACAGAATACCGATCTTCATGAAAATTATTGCTATCGGTAGGTAAGAACAGTATCTTGCAGCATACCAATCTTCCGAATTTTTCATATACAAATTAAATTTTTATTAATGAAAAACCCGCAACTAAGGACCGTAATTTTGTAAATATTTAACTTAAGAGATGTGCAACAAACTGCATTCGAATTCGCTGATTTGTGAATTTAAAAAAAAGTCTTTACTGTAGGACAAATAGAAGCCGAGATAGGAGACATTCATTTTTTTAAGCGTAGCAGCCATTCTAATTAAATTATACAATAGGGAACATTACTAAAATTTTAAATATAAAAATAATACTAAAAAACATAGCGAACGTTTTAATAAAACGCGTAAGTACTTCACAAAAAAACATGATTTCTAATTGCGCGCGATCAGTATGAAGAATCTAAACAGCGATAAAATTGACGCGGCCCGCAACGAGCTGTTACGTCACATTCTACAATATTCGGTAGGCGTTGAGCCGGAAAATGGACAAATGAACTATGAAAACAAGCGGTCGAGTGCTGGGATCTCCCGTAGCGAACCAAATGTAGGCTGTGGCATCACGACTTTGAACCTGTTTGAAACGGTTCGCTCGGGCGCGAGACTTTAATAATTTACAACAAATTTATTATTGGGAATTAAGGCGTCATTTTACACATCTTATTTTTCAGTATGGTAGAACATTTTTATACAATAAAAAAAAAGATGGAAATGGTCCCTATTGAAACTTGTCTGCTAATAAGTAGAAAGCTTAAGCTTACACACTGAATTTTCATCATATTGAATCGAGCAATTTTTCGTGAAGAAATCGTTGTATGTAGGGTGTAAACGTGAGGCCACGCGGCCTTCAGCTGCCTCGGTCAGCCATTAGTGCTACTTATTTTACGTTCAATCAGGGGTTTAACCTACAATTTTAAGTTTTAACATGGAAATACACAGTTTACGCTTATTTTTCTGGGATTTCTTGTTCTGTTGAATACACAGTGTCATCCGGTTATAAATGAATACACAAATGTTCGAAATTTACTATTAGTTCCAGTGACTCTATAGAAACAGTGGCGACAATAGGACAATAGGCTACGTCCCACCGCCATGTTGAGGCTTACTTCAATTGCGTTAATAAAGGAGGCACAAATCGATGCCATTTTCGTAACTATGAAAATAGGTAAGAAAACATTTAATCAAAAACACTGGTCTCGAAAAACAGTTGTCACATAGACCATTGTTGTAGAAATCATTCGTAATATTACGAGATATATTTATTATTGAACCTTTATAAATACAATTTACTGTTTGTGCCTTCTGGTTGTTTTGTTTGACTAGTTATCACGAGCAGCAGGAATCAAGAAAACGGTCACATGCAACGTCACTAGCTAGCTTCCGACACCGAGCTATTAAAAGGTATTTCCTCAGTTTTGCAGTAAATAGTAAATAGAAAATGCTTAGACCTCAAATATTAGCGCGTAATTCTTTTCATTCATACCACCCAAAATAATATATAGGTACATAATTATAAAAATAAACTGCTCATCAAACATTTCTACCTCACACAAACATGAAAAATCTGTCGGTTTCCATTGATCTCTTCTCGTTTTGGTGGGTTAACAAAACTTTCTTTTTGGTAACCCACATTCTTTTCTCCTTGCTGGGGCTTTGGGAAAATGTTTGAATAAAAATCCCTTTTTTGCAGTTACTGCTGCATAATAAGGCACTTATAGTTGTCTTTATAAAATTTTGAAGCACAAAACCTTAGATAAAACTGAACAATTTGTACACTTATAACTGACTATTATTCTAAACAGAAATGCAAATAATAGGTGTGTCCACAAAAAAAATAATATAATTACATTAAAAGTACTGAGGAATGAAGCCTGACCTAATAATAGCAATATTAAAACTGTAATTGAAAAAAAGTCAATCCGAACCACAACAGCGTCCCTAGAAAGTGCTTGCTTTTTTTGAATCGGATAAACGAGTTGTCAATGGTTCGACGTCACATGCTTGCTAGGCCTGCAGGCGCCACAGATCAACCGTACACTGTACAGTACTCTGTACTGTACAGTGTTAGGTTTATTCCGTGACGTTCTCGTTAGAACGAAGTCTGCATATTATTCACAGTATTTTATAGTAGAGCCTTTATTATTTAGAACGTCAAATATAGTTTGTTTATTGCTTGTTGTCAAATATGGAGGAGGGTTTCCAGAAAGGAGATTCACATAATTTGCCGAACGTAGACGTGATTATGGTATCCGATTTTCTCGCGTCAAATACCGACTTCAACCAGCCCCAATCCAGTGGTGTGAAAGCTAGTCGGCATAATAACTATCGTCATAAATAACCGGCCCGTCCTAGCTCATAATAGTCACCTGTGATAGTCACTAACCTAACCTAAAAAAATACCTATATTTTTTTTTACCTTATAATATCCATAGATCTACCATTTTCAGTTGAAAGCAAAATTTTATGGACAGATCTATTATGTTAATTACATTGACAATATAGAAAAACACATTGACATAAGCCTCTAAATGCCAGCAGGCTTATGTCAAGCACGTGACTTAAACAACCAATCAAAAACTGGTCATGCTGTTGTCGGCACTGTCTTTATATTTATAGTCACTGTACTATTAGTTATTTAAAACAGACATTAAAATTATATACACTGTAGAGGATATACAAGAAGAAGTAGAAGAAAAATCAGCACCCAAAAAAAATCAGGCTACTATAATTTTTTGTATTCTTACTACACCAATCAAAACAATCAAAATCTCAAAACCTCGTGACACCCCTACTATAAATATATGGTTTGATGAGTCGTTAACATTTGACATTTATATGTTCTGGTATATATATATTTATATATATATATATATATATATATATATATATATATATATATATATATATATATATATATATATATATATATATATATATATATATATATATATATATATATATATATATATATATATATATATATATATATAATATGTTCTGGTACATAATATGTTCTGGTACATAATATGTTCTGGTACATAATATGTTCTGGTACATAATATGTTCTGGTACATAATATGTTCTGGTACATAATATGTTCTGGTACATAATATGTTCTGGTACATAATATGTTCTGGTACATAATATGTTCTGGTACATAATATGTTCTGGTACATAATATGTTCTGGTACATAATATGTTCTGGTATATAATATGTTCTGGTACATAATATGTTCTGGTACATAATATGTTCTGGTACATAATATGTTCTGGTACATAATATGTTCTGGTACATAATATGTTCTGGTACATAATATGTTCTGGTACATAATATGTTCTGGTACATAATATGTTCTGGTACATAATATGTTCTGGTACATAATATGTTCTGGTACATAATATGTTCTGGTACATAATATGTTCTGGTACATAATATGTTCTGGTACATAATATGTTCTGGTACATAATATGTTCTGGTACATAATATGTTCTGGTACATAATATGTTCTGGTACATAATATGTTCTGGTACATAATATGTTCTGGTACATAATATGTTCTGGTACATAATATGTTCTGGTACATAATATGTTCTGGTACATAATATGTTCTGGTACATAATATGTTCTGGTACATAATATGTTCTGGTACATAATATGTTCTGGTACATAATATGTTCTGGTACATAATATGTTCTGGTACATAATATGTTCTGGTACATAATATGTTCTGGTACATAATATGTTCTGGTACATAATATGTTCTGGTACATAATATGTTCTGGTACATAATATGTTCTGGTATTTATGACATACTACTTATTATAATATTTAAACACAGACATACCTTAATATTATGACGACTCTCCAAAGCAGCCTGCTTCTTCTTACTGGTAATAATAGCTGCGGAGTTAATGTCGTACGGCTTGTACCTAATATCAGAGCCGGCACTATTAGCGGGCGACTTCACAGTACTCGGCCTAGAAGTATTATTCTGATATTGCACTTCAGTCACTGACACATGGTTATTAGCTACAGCACTGGGGTCACCACCAAACACCTGATGTTTCTGTGGTATCGACTTGTAGCAGATAGAACACACTTGAACCATACCCTGAGGGCTGATGGGGCTGGCCCCCGGCGGGGGCTTTAAAGTCTGTATAAAAGGAAAATATGGCTCTTTCTCCGAGTTTGGGCAGCAGTACAACAGGCGAATACTACTAGAGGGGTATTCCAAAGCACATGTATAACAAATGAAGGTTGTTGTATCTAAGGTAGAGCTCTGCCTTTTTCGCAGAGTATAGTTCCTGTCTGCGTGTGGCACGCCTTGGGCGTGAAACGTCTGCCACTGCTTTAGAAGGTGTTCCTGGCAGTCATCGCACGCTTGCACTCTGCCTGCCGAATCGAGGGGTCTGCTTCGACTCGGCCGAGGGTGTTCTATCAAACTGGGAAAGAACGGTTTCATGGGGCAATCGGGAAGTTGCTTGGAAGCAACATAGTCGAGGCTTCCCCTTTTGAATTCATCTCCGCATACGTAGCAGACTTCGGTCACTGAGTTTTTGTCTGGCATGCTGAGGTCGAGTATGTCAGTTCCGGTGGACGAGTTTGAGTTCTGGCTATGGAACACTGAAACGGGAATTGCCTGGACGACAGGCTGAGGGTGGGTCAGATCCAGAGCTCCTTCTGTTACCATATCTTGATTCACTCGGTCCGCAGGCGGCATCTTTAGGAAAAGAAATACTTTAGTCAAGACATTTACAGTTCATTACTAGACCCATTTAAATGGGTCAAATTACTATAAATATGGATGGCCTACAGATATGATATATTATATCATATCTGTAGGCCGGTACTCCTATTCCTATTTTGTAATTCTATCTTGAAAATCCTAGTAAGAAAAAACATTGGGGGTTATTATTTAGTTTAGTTAGTGAAGAGGAATGGCAAAAAACTAGACTAGAAAAACTAGAGGTACTTCTTCAATCCATGAATTCCGTCAACTTTCATTGAATTGACAAAACTCTCTACATCAGAAGAGTGTACTCTCTGATTCCTGATACATGGAAGAAATTTTGTAGAAAATTTTTTACTGTAATGTTTTACTGTATATTTTTTTTCTTTATTTATTCTGAGTTATAACAGCATGTATTAACTGCCGAATATATTGGAATAATATATTTAGTCCACGAGTAAATATCGCCGGATACATGGCAACACCAAAAATTTCGACGATAGATTTTGTAGATTTTGAGGTTATGGCGGCACTGTAAATTTTGTCAAAAACTGTTAACTGTTAAAAATTGAGAATGAATTTCAATAAGGTTTGTTAATCTGAATTTCAGTTTTATTCTTACCGGCCAACGGTAAAAATGAAAAAAATCTCAATACACAAGATGCAGGTCTATATTTAGAAATGGCCTGGAAGTCTCTCACGGAAAACGTATGCAGAAGTTAGTTCCCAGTTATGGGCATCAGTGCCTGAGAACGAAGACAATGAAGAATCTACTACTTTGAACTTTGGTTACTATAGATCAGTTAACAGTTAACATATAATCAAATAGGACATTCGGTGAAAATGAACATGTAGATTTATAGATTGTGAGTTAACAGATGAACAAACACTTCAAGTAACTTTAAACAAAAATCCTGAGGGTGATGAAAATAAACATGAATGTATCAAGTTTTGGAAGCGTGTGATCAATGGTTTGAATAATATCTTTTTAACATTAAGTATATATTTTGAATACTACTTAATTATGCTTTACCAAGCGTTAACTCCAATGATTTGTTTGTCAAAATGGCTTACTAGAAGTAAAGACTCACACTGACAATAGGATGGTTTTCAAAAAACAGATTTAACACTTTACCAGATTTAAAACTAAATGACCCCACACCAAATACATTTTACCGAGATCCATTTTTCCATGTATTTGGTGCGGGTTCTTTGTATATAACTTGTTATTTGTCGATTAAAATTAAATGATTTTCGCGATTTCGCTCTATGTAATGCCGTACTAGCCTCGCGCTGTATCCGTTTAGATTGTATCATGTAGCGCTTGGCTGGTAATCAGCTCTTCCAACGTAAGTACGTAATATACTAGTATGAACTGTAAAAACAGTTCTCCCACAATATGCATATGTCTTGTATTAAAGTATGGGTACATTGGTAGTTAAAGTTTCATAAATTAAGCAAAATGGTCAAATTATTACCCAAAACTTGTCTGCATATAGCCATACTACACTAAAACATATTGAACAAAAGTACAAAACTGATAAGTTAGAGATTACCTATAAAACAATATGTTTATCAGTATGAATCTAGCAGACGGATATAATGATAAAAATACTCTTAATAAACATCATAGTACATTTACATTGAATCTTTAAAAAAAAACGTGTTGATTTCCTTCGTATTAATAAATGGTAGTGTTGCTACACATCTTTGACCCTACATAACAATATTTTTAGGTTAAGTATCCATCCCCAAACAAAAACAAAAACAAAGATTAAAAAATTGATAGGAATAACTGTTACACATAAATAAATTAGCTTTGCACTACCTCATTCTTGCCTACTCTCGAGTATTAACAACAATAGTGTCTATTTGATTTACATCTATAAATACCGATATGTAAACAAGCAATATGTTTGTCTAGTGTTTAGTGTTACATAAATCACACAAGAATTGTAAAAATTCTTGATTAAACAACACTCATGACATATTTTTTGTAGACAAATTCAACATTTAATTTTCTATTAGATAACGTTAATATGTTAGGAATGTTACCAAAAATGTAATTTCTAATTTAAAAATCACACATTCATATGTTCCAAGTTCTAAATTGAGTTCTTGGGATTGCGGATAGTATTCTAGATTTAATAAATTTGGGGATAGTTCTTCCAAACGATTAGGTCACATAGAAATACAATTTTACAATAATCAGTAAAAGCAGAAGATAATATATAAGTGCTAGAAAACATAATAGTCGAGGTCAAGGTACATAAAACTATTTATACAAAAACAAGATTTGCATGTTTTAATAATAAAATTAAAAATGTTAATTCCGCTTATCTCTATTAATAGAATTGTATTCATACAAAAATCATCTAATCTTTCGACTCCATATAAATACTAATAAACAAACAAATATGTACCAAAACACTTAAAAAAAATAACTGCAATTTTAACATCCTAAATGTCTCGTGTCCTTTCTTATTTTACATTTTTCTGATGGATGACACAATATCACAATGTTTTTCAACACCATACTTGAGAAGCCTACAAGTTTAGATAATTCCACATTGAAAATATAATATTTTCCCGTATGTTTTAACTAATGGCAAATTCTTGTATCAAAGTTTTATCAGAGACTGTTTATTAGCTGTTTTGTTCTTGAAACTTGTTATTCTCCATCTACGACACAAAATTATTTAAAAAAAATATAATTGAAAAGTTGACCAATTAAAATTGGGTAATTTATGGCTGCCCTGAAAATTTCATGGCATTATAGAATATCTGACTAATTATAATTATTATCTTATAACCTTTTTTGAACAAGTTTAAATATAATATACATTTATCTGTTGCAGACTGTTAATGAGATTCTAAAAATGTCTGACACTTCATTGCAGCCGATTTGGTATTTTTTTATTTCTTATTATGTATAAGACACAAAGAAAGTTTCGAAAGTCTTAGCACATATTTTGATCTCCCATCAAAATCACAGAACTACTCATGCCATTTATCAGTTTTATCACAGGTTCGATTTAGTGATGAATGTCTAATACACCAAGTCTAACATATTTTTAACCCTCTGTAATTCACATATACGTTCAGTTCAAAAGAGAAAATGTAACCGTAATTTTAGTTACCTTTCCCGTCTGACATCAGTTGTCAATAGTGCCAATGACAACAGAAGCAAGTGGAAATTGAACTCTGCTTTAAGAATGGGCAGAAAATTCAAACTCGCTTGATTATTGAAATTATATGACTTTTGTGGCATGTTTTGTGATTGTAGAGGATTCTTATTTGGTTACTATGGAGATTATGAGGGTATTTGTTTACACAATTTAGCTGTTCCCATAGAAACCAACAGCTTTCCTTAGGCAGGAAAAGTGACATTTTGGTGCTTGGTAACTCTGTGTTCAATATCAATCTCGCTTTTGTAAAATACATTAACAGATCTCTAAAATATATACATGAGTTATATTTTTATAGTCATGGAATAAATTTTTACATGTCTCAGGGATATTGCCGATACAATGCAAAACACTTTTTTGTGCCTTAAATAGTTCATGCGTATGCAGAACTAACCTTAAATTTCAAAAAATATGTTATCAAGCTTAATTTCGATATCGAGTGTGTACAGTCAAGTATCTTCAGCTTAGGAATTCATCTATGTATACCCCTAAAAACTTTATATCCGAATGTGTGTTGTGAGGGATAGTTCAATGAAGAACTTCTTACATTATCGTATTTTTTATGGCTCACATTAAAATTGAATTTACGGTTTGGAAATTTTTGTTCAAAATGGTATACTAAAGTATCATATGAACAATTGTTTTGTCTTAGAAGAAAGGCGTTTTTACATGTGCATATATTAATTTATAAAATGGACGTGATTTATATATATATTTACGTGACCCACAAAAAACGTGCTGACAACACCCATACAACACATCTACAACTTAATATGAAATGCAGGTCTGAATTAACCTGTACTGTCAAATACGGTTTTTAAAAGGCACAATGCAATTGAAATGCTCAACCAGATTGTCAAAGAATCCGGAATCCGACTTTACTGATGATATGAATTAACAATGTCTTGGTGTACTAATGATTTAATTATGTTTCGTCTTAATACATTACCAGGTAGGGTCGCACCTCCACTTATTATCCCTTCAGAGATTAAACCCTTCATTCAACAACAAAAACAACAATTTAAAAAAAAGACAAACATTATCTGAACAATGTTCACCCTTATACCTTAAGAAGTTTCTTCAGCCATACGAGTTAAAAAAAATATGAAATTTTGTAGGATTATTCGTCATGTATTATACACCTACCAATCATTTCTTTTTTGATCTCATGTACATCGTTTGGGAGAAAATTGATCTCAAAGTTGAGTATTTATAGATTGAGTCACTCAGAAAACTGAGTTTACTCAAAAAGAGTGGCAAAACTAGAGACATATGTACGAAAATTGTTTCAGTGATAGATCAGTTTCAGTCACAGTCATTTAATACGTATATTCTATGCAATAGACGAAAAAGGGAACAAAAATAGCGAATTTCTCGGTTACAACATGGTGGATGTGAGGCACACATAAATATCTGTACGCAGCTATATCTTTGAGTGGCGAGCCCAAAATCTTAATTAGTTTATATTTAACCATTACAAAGTAAATAATTTGCATTTGTTCGTAATTAATATTCATCAGAGTAAGCATCTTTTTTAATTTGTATGTGACCTAACCCTGTATTTAGAACACCTGCGTCTGTATAAAATATTTTTAACAAAAAAAAAACAAGACTAAAAAATACTACTTAAAATACAATCAATTTATTAGGCCAATAATATACAATTATTTTTATTTTTGTCGGTTCCAGCCGACGCTACTTCGTTACACGTTTGTAAACATTGGCTGGCACCGACTCCAAAAATAACAATAATTCTATATTATTGGCCTAATAAATGGATTGTATTCTAAGTAGTAATAGTAGTAGTAGTAGTAGAATAACATAATTATTTTAAGCTGGGCGATCACAGTTTATAAATTACAAGGCATTATCCTCAAGAGGGCTGTGATTGACACTTTGGTAAAATTTTGTTTCTAAAAATATATGTTGCCTTAAGTCATGTAACGCTTGGTGTTGTAAAATTTGGACATTAACAAATTATTAAATCGACCACATGATGACAGATCGTTAACTGAAATAACTAGGCTACGAAATCTGTCTTGTGACAATCAAGGCCACACATTATCGTGACTCGATTATAAGATCACTCATGATAATTCACACAGTGTATCTCATGATAATTCCATTAAACCCAAACACAGATAAGTTTGGGTTTTATTACTAAGTGCCGGCGTCTACCTTCCACATTCATGCTCGTTTTCATTAAGGAGTTTGGTAAGGAGTATCTACCTAGTCTTGGATTGCCATAAACCTACCAATATTTCAATCACCAAATATTTTTTCTATTTCAAGGAGTTCCCCGTTATATCTTCGGAATCCAAAGTCCAATGCCAATAAAAAAAAATGGCATTTTAACCGCCTCCAAAAGTCTTTTTTTGGAGGCGGTTAAAAATAGTAAATGAGGTAACACCGATTGAATAACCCGTGCGTAGATAAAAATATCGAAGTCTAAAGTTACAATACTCAATTTTAGTGTTTCGAGAGTATAAAAAATTACACGCCAAGGACACATTTGGCGTTTACATATCGCAACACTCCCCGCTTATGTCTGTCGAATTGTATTTACTCCGTAAGCACTGAATTCAGTTTAAGACACTGTTGCTATCATATTCAAGGTCAAAACCTAATTGAAATTCGTTTTCAATTTTTAGCAGTGAAAGAGACTTTTGACAAAATTTACAGTGCATATGTTGCGCTGCTGCAAACTCCACTATGTGAAGTGCGACAGTGTCAGTAACCTATCGTTGTAATTTTCGGTGTTGCCACATATCCTCCGATATTTACCCGTGGACCAAATCAATTACTCCGATATATTCGGCAGTTAATAAATGCTGTTACAGCTCAGAATACAAATTATTAATTCAATTGAATCCAAATAAATTACAAAAACGGCCATACTTGGCATGTTATTTTTAAATTTAATATTTTATTGTCTGGCAGTTAGCAGCGTCAAAACGAACCGTGTATAAGCATAGGACCATGCCTGATGAAACTCCTTGAAGGAGTCTATTGAACACAAGATTGTATATACTTAACTGACATCTGATAGCATTACTTTACATTGTTATGTATTAGGTATCTTTTCTCCGTTCAGTAACGTCTATAATGATTGTCATTGTAAGTTTAATTTTCTTCGTATTATATCTTGGACGTATATTTTTGTTTTTGATTGTTCAAATACTTGTGTTCAATTTTTAATTGTATTTTTTGTGATGCTCTTTGATCTGTCTTATATGTACTTAACCTTAATTTAATACATACAAAAATAAAGATATTGTTATTATAATTATTATATTGGACCAATGGAAGTAGACAATTCCGCAACTAACATAAAGATAAACCTATATGCAGACATAAAAATATGTGATATGTTTCTGGGATAGATAATGCGGTCATAAAAAAAATGTTAAAAAAATATGTTGCCTGTCAAAACCGTCAACCTTTTTTATATATTTTTTATATATGATTTTTACTATACCTACTGAGGATATTACCTTAGAATTTAACTTTATAAGAATTAATATCTATATCTTAATGTCTAGAGTGGAATAAATTGAACATATATTTAAATACAATATCATTCAAATTAATCAACTTTCAAAGCATATTAATAAAATTTGCAATATGCCCTTGCAGTAATTACTTATTGCTATTATATAAATTATTATATAAACTGTTAGGTAATTCGATTTAAAACTAGAAAATGTCAATGATATTGTAATACCTATAATTATCTCTCGCCAACACTATAGAAGTAATAATGAAAATGATTTTTAACAAAAAGGGTTCATCTTGTTTAGTTTCACTCGATCAGACTCCGCAATGGAGGAATGAAACCATTTTTTAATTTTGCTAAATTATACCTAGGTAAATAATTTGTTAAATTATTACCTTAGACGGCCTGGTAGAAACCTTCGGCTTAACCTCCTCCCTCTGGGCAACTGGCCTGGCGCCCACATTCCCCACGCCATCGTTGTTGAGTCCCAGTACCTGGGCGGCAAACTCCCCCTGCAGTCCCATATCAGCCCCCGTATAGGGACCATTATCCACTCGTTTCAACCAATACAGCCTCTCTGAATGAGGCCGTGATGTCATTTCATAAGAATCCCATTGCTGGAGCAACAGCGTGTAGCAAAGATAACAGGCGGGTACAGCATAGTCGCTTTTCGCTTCATACCCAGCAGGTGGTTCATGTGAATCCAAAAAAGGGAAATAGGGCTCTTTAGGTTTGTTAGGTATAGGTTTTGTGCTTAGATAATAGGACTGGGGATGATTCCGATTGCCACAAACAAAACATACTTCCGAACTGTCTGACAGTTGTTTGTTTAGGATGGGAATAACTGCCTCTTTCTTCACTTGCACTTTGTCCATTGTTTGCATGGCCAACCTGAAATACAAATAGAGCAGATATAATTATAAAAAATGTTTTATACCTTATGGATATAGATTTAGGTTTATCAGACATTGGTATTCCTTGTTTGTCTTTGTCCCCACTGAAAATGGACCACTTCTTGGATATTTCAAAGCAGAATTTTCTTTCCTATTCCCAAATAATCACTATTAACACATGCCTATTTCACAATACAGTTAAAATATTGAGAAATTGTAATAAAACATATACCTACATATTTACTCGCGTGAAATTAACATTTGTCCTAGCTATATATATAGTCCTAGCTATATATATGTCCTAGCTATATATTTGTAATGAACTAGCTCATGCTCTTTTATGAAAAATGATATTAATATTACTATTAAGACAGAAAGCAATTTCTAATGTAAGACGTGAAACAATGATCAGAAGCATAATTTTCTCATGAATTAAGAATACATCCCGTAACATATTTAAAATTCAGACAAATGATCAATGAAACATTTTTCTCTCGTTATGTAGGTATTCGTGATGGGTAGGTAAGCACATATTAGTTTATATTAATTTCCTGTCCTGTAAATATTTTGCCAAACTTGGTGTTACCAGAATAATAGGTTAATTAGGTAACTGAATGACAAACTGAATAAAATATTTTAAACCTTTTAAGTGATACCTACTCAGATATCTGATAAATTTCCAGATATGAAGCATACCTCCATATTATATGATGTAATGAATTTTTGAAAATAGTTGTTTAGGTACCTATATATTTTAAAATGTTGAAGACAAAAATCAAATACTTAATTTAACATAATGACCTATTTGAAAGTCAATCAAGTTTTGATTTTGACATTAATAAATGGCCGAAACACTTTTGTAGCTAATCAATACAATGTTATTCTAATATCAAGTTGAGTGTAAGCACTCACAACATTGCATTAAACTAAAATATTCATAAGCAGTTAGTTGCCTGCCCAGTATAGATTTTATATTAACATAACAGAAAAACTATTACTTCATAGCGCTCAAAATATAAAATTCTGGGGTATACGTCCTTAATATAAAATATAAGATATATTGTCCATATTCGTAATTCTTCATGCACAATGGAGGTATTGGCATTTTAGTAGAGCATAAAATGACGACACTGCTTGACATTTATTTCTATCTGAAGAAATAATAATAGTAGGAAGTGTAGGAACTCAAAATTGATTTCATGTACGACTATTATTCTTATTATTACAAAAGCGAACCTCAAGCAAAATATTTGTCTTGCTCTAGTCTTTAGTATCAGCTTCACATTTGATTCCATACTTCTAACCATATTTCTTTAAATTCAAAGCTCATGCTGCAACTCG
Organism: Tetropium fuscum; assembly: GCA_964058915.1. Lineage (NCBI taxonomy): Eukaryota > Metazoa > Arthropoda > Insecta > Coleoptera > Cerambycidae > Tetropium > Tetropium fuscum. Next base: position 110,541 of record CAXKVY010002912.1, on the reverse strand, counting down.
TGCTGTTGCAGGAATTGATAGTAATAGAATACATCTTGACAAATATTGAATAAAGTGTCTAGATATATGAAAAGGTACTAGGTATACCTAGGGCATATGCAGGGATGTAGGTACCTACTTTTAATAATTTTATGTCACACTTTTTAAAATACAATAGGTATATATATACACAGATAGTTTTAGAATAAACATTTGCAAAATTTATTACGAGATAGGTATTTATAACTGCTTAAAAATTATTAAAATATATAAAAATGGATTAAACCTACATTTTTGCCAACCATTCATATGGTAACATTGAAATAAATCTACCAGATACAATCAGAAATGCGTAATTTTATAGAATCGATCTTTTGACAAGGTAGGTAGGTAGGTAGGATCATTTTGTAACAATAAAATTGCAAAATGTTCTTCCTTCCACAAGATGGTTTTTAGAAGAATTTTAAATGCAAAATACTCCGAAGAACAAGGACATATATTTCCACTCGATATACAATACATCCAGACATTTTTATCTACAACTTACTTTGATAAGAGGCTTTCATATGTATATTCCAAAAATATACTAAATATCCACTAACTTATGCGCGAAAACATCAGATGTTCTTATCTTTTCTAGTCTGTTGTACGCCTAAACCTACATTGCACTCCAGATTACAAACAGCACGTTACACCAATTTTTTACATAAATATAAAATATATGGCATCCTTAAATTAGGTAAAAACTATGCATTTAAAAAAAAAGACACATTTTATAAGTGTTACGTTTCATACATCTCTAGTAAGACTCAGCCATTTTGGAAAAATTTCCAACAATGCAACACGGTACCACGTACACCAACTTACAACAAAATCAGCTAGTTCCGTAAAAATTAAATTCCCAAGCCACAGAATCAACCACAACAGATGTTTTGTGATTATGAACATGTTTCCATAGAACGGGGTTGAAATTCTCTGTTGTTTCCATAGAAATATAGTTGTTTCCCAAGCGTTTCTCAATACCACGGCCGACGGCCGACTAAAAAGACTCGCACCGTGTCTTAGTAGGTCACGTGATTAGTGAGTCTATGATTTTTATATATTGTCTAATTGTGTATTGTTTAATTGTATAATTGAAATTATATATTGTCTAAAAATAACACTAAGTAATTAAAAATAAACAGAAGTTATAATTATAATAACTTCACACTATTTAAAGACATTTCTGTGTGACTGATTACACCAGGGAACGTTAGTCTGTTTCCTGGATTACACAGACCACGGCCGACTGAAAAGATCACAGACCTACTTTGATCACGCGGTACACCTTGCGCCCCGGCTAGTCTTTTAAATCAGGACGCGCTTGAATCGCCTCGCCTTGGCTCGACACGGCATAGCAACGTTGATGGTTTTGCTTCGGTTCGGTCACAGTTTATTGCCAAAGGATTTAGGCTATAAACTGTGGTTCGGTTACCCTATGACCGGTCGGCTTCAGAACGGTATGCTGGAAGAGGAAAAAATTGCCGATAGCCGAGAGGCAACGTGGAGACAACATCGAGCGTTTGAACGTGAAAGTTACTATTTACAGTCTTTTCAGTGCGCTGCCAAATAACATTATGTCTGAAGTCGAAGAGTTATTAATTAAATGGGGAAATAAATGGTAAAATTATCCGTATGAATCTCTTTTTAGATTTATTTAATGGATCAAGAACCCAGGTGTTACTTTTTCTATTTCATTACATGCTAATGCTATCATGACATCTTCTTCAGAGTCTGATAAAGAATCCATATTAAACGACGATACCGATTTCGCACTATTCGACTGCCGGAAACGTTCTGAGCATAGATAAGACACGGTTCTGGGCGGTTAAACAGCCGTGTCGAACCGTACGGATCCGTGTCGAGTAGAGCGGATTCAATGCGCGTCCTGCTTTAGTCGGCCGTGCACAAAACTATGAAGACTAGAGACAGGAGACCTAAGCTGGAGACCGCGCTGGGTTTAAAGTATATGGAGGGGGCGGTCTCCGCAGTGCATCTCCGTAACTCATTTCACTGGTTTTCCGCCATAGAATATAATATATAGTAAATTTTCTGTTTTCCTTCGGCAAAATGGCAGCCTAGTGCAACGATTATACCACAATCGTTGAGCCTAGTGCGGGTTTCCAGAAGTGCACTGCACATTATTTACTGCGCATCACTGATCAGTATGTTATTAACATTTTTGTATTATTAATAAAGTCTATTGTCATCTAAGTTTTAAACATAACGTTGAAAGGAGCGTAAAATCTTCTGTCAAGTGAGATGTACAACTGAGCCTACCTAAAATAATCCGAATCTTATTAGATTAACCTCTCTGAAATAACAACATAAGGTTGCTCTTCGCATTATTCCTTAAAGACATTGACCACTTATACATGCACTTATTGACCCTCGATACATGCACTCTTTAGTATGAACTAACTCGGGGCAAATTTGGCATCGTCCAATTTAGTTCTAATTATAGACGAGCTAAACGCTTACATGATTTTTGGAACCGAACTAAAAGCGCTAGCGCACATGTTTAACTCGAGTTTACTAAGACCGAGCTAACAAAGTTAGTTCGAACTAACAACCGTATACATGACCGAACTCATTAGTTCGAACTACAGTGGTTCGAACCAGATATATGGAGAATCGAACCCACTTAGTTCGAACTAAACGGTGCATGTATACGTGGTAATTGTAAAAACTCGTGAAAGAGAGCACCCTGCCTTAGAAAAAGACCTTTGAAACACGGCTCATCTCACCGAAGTGTGAATTTGGCCGTAAGCATAGCACCATAGACAACGCAGTGGTTACAACCCATACATACCTATGCCGCAGACTTGGGCCACATCATGGCATCGAGAGTCCGAGCAGTATTTTGTAGTCTGGTTCTCCTTGGGGGACTTTATGCGCCTTATACACGTATCTTTATTATCTGGTCAGCCGTAGACTCTGCGATATAATTCCTATAACATAACAATCTAAAAATATTCTTGGAAAACCAACTGGATAATAAAAATACTGCTAAGCAGAGCAGTATTTTTATTATCTGGTCAGTGGAAGACCCCGTGACAAAACTGGTCCTTTCGCCTACCTTATGCCATGTACACGTATCTTTAGGCACAAGCGATTAAATAAAAAAATAGAAAAAGTAAAACTCGAAGCCTATTGGCCTCTAATAATAGTAATAGTTGTAGTAGGCAACCCTACATACTAGAGCAATTTCTACCACAGATTGTAGGAATTTAGAGGCAATCATTTGTAGGAAATGAACCCCGAATAGTAGAGTGAGAGTGTGGTGGCGGTACGTACCATAGCTTAGTTGGAAGCGCAAGTGGCCCAGAAAGTCCTGGGTTTTTTCACTCTACTACAATTCATAAGTGGGATAAGAACTCCGTCTGACAGCATAGGCATTTATAAGATTTACCGAGGTGTCGATTAACGGCCGAGGCGACGGTTGTGTTGTATTGTCAGACTGGCCGAACTGTAGTAGGCAACCTTACATACGGGAGCACTTATGTACAACAACGGGTTGTAGCAATTTAGGGGCAATTAGTAGGAGAGGAACCCCGAATAGTACGTACCAAGGATTATAGACTAACAGGGTTGCTTATCGGCCACGTGTTGTTAGACAAGATCTGACGTCAGCGGTTAAGTTCGGCCGGCATCCTTTTGCGCCAACGGTCGATTCCAAATTGATGCTTGGTCAAATAACACAAACGCCGGGAAATACACAGGTGGGGCAATGAAACTACGCCGTACGTATCCGCTGACGTCAAAAGCGTGGTGGGGGCCTACGAGTTTGTCTAACGTTGCGCTTATGCCCCTGCCACACTATGCTCCTCGCACTGCTCAACGCTCCACTCCTCACGCTCGCAATATGGCCGCAATGCTGCCCACACACTGTTCTACTCGCGCAATTAATCGCGACGCTCCGCATTTAGTCCGCACTCCCTTTGACTCGCGCCCCAAAAACAGACAAAACAGGGAGCGGTGAGCATGACGTGCGGCAAGACGAGTAATCTTGCCACACTACATCTCTGCCTCCTTTCCACGGTACTTCCCATGCCACTCGACGAGTGTGTGGCAGGGTCATTATGGGGATAAGCATAATGACCCTGTTTAGTCTATAATCGTTGGAATAGTACGGCGAGTGAGAATGTGGTGGGTGGTAGCTTAGTTGGAAGAGCAGTGGAGTGGCCCGGAAAGCAAAGGTCCTGAGTTCGATTCCCGGCTGTGCTAAAACATTTTTTTCACTCTACTACATAGTAATACATAATAGTTGCATACAATACATTAGTTGCATGCAATTACATAATACTTTATTTCTCATCGCTGGCGTATCACTTAGCTGGATGGCATAATAGCTTGTTGATAGTGGGCACTAAGCCAAAACTATCGTTTTATCTTTCACACTACAGCGATTCCTGAAGGTGTCATAGAAATACAGTCTGATTAAATGGTTATCGACTGACTGTTGTAAATAAGGTATTGAATATAAAAATAACACGCGTTTTAAGTAAAAGTTACAGTTACCCTGTGGATGAGTGCAATCATGGGTTTACAACTATGGCTGTTTTATCGCCTAAGCCAAAATGATTTGTGTTTTAAGGCTCTGCCTTTGATAAAATTGTTCTTGAAATATAATATAACCACAATTGTACCGAACATCCTTTATATTATAACACTTGGAAAAAAAATGGTAATAGGCGGCTGGAAGGTGTAGAAAACATACAAAAAAGTTCTGAAAATAATAATTATTATGTATTAATGTAAACCTAAATGTTACAATTTTAAAGCAAAAATGGTATTTACAAAATAATTGCAATATATAATATTGCAATTTATTCCTTTTAAACATTTACTATTTAGAAAATAATATTATAAATAACATAAACTAAGAAATAATTTTTGTCATGCAAAACATGTTTGTAAAGAAAATTTATTTTATAAGGTACTTACTTTTAGAAACTACAAACATTTGAAAAGAATGAGAGTTCCTCTTTTTTTGTTACAATTTATTAGACCCGCACTAAAATTATTGATATTTCTAAAAGACACCATTTTTTTTGGCACATACGTACATCTATTTTCTAAATAATAAATGCCAAATTATCACAAATAAAATTTCTGTATCACAACATTAATACTAGTTATTTTTATATATATAAGTATATAATATATATTCAGTATGTACATAAATAACTTAAATATGGGAATCTACATTTACATTTGCATTGATAGTGACTGAAATACGTAACTGATACCTTTTTGTAATTGTAAGTAATGGAGGAATAAGCTTTATAAGAACATTTACAAAAACATAGTGTTTCTCCTGAAACAGTACAATACGAAATATTCGATAAGTAGACTATTGAACGTCTAATTAATTATAGTAGTTGAATTTGAAGTATATAAAAGTGTTTCTTATTCTCACATTGCTACCATTTTATTTGTCCAATATATGAATCAGTTCCTTAACATAAAAATTTGTACAAAAAAAAACAAACCTCAATATGAGGTTCTAATCACAAGTAAAAAAGATAAACCAGAATGATTTACACACACATTATTATTTTTCTCCCTTTGATCCCTTTGAAAATGTTAAGAAAACAAAATTTGTCAGAGATCAGGTAAATAATAACTTATAAAGAAACGTTATAGTCTTAAATCTCTTCACACTAGTGTAGGAAAATAAAAGTAAATCCTGCACATGGGTGTGTTAAATTAACAAACTTGCTGACGAAATTCGCCGGGAAGATATAGTTTTTGTGCTTGCGTAAACTCAGAGCGGCACAGAGGGCACCTGTCCACTCGTGCAGCACACATCGCGCATGCCACCACATGGGCACAGGGCAGGAATACCACATCTATTTGATTATCCATACAAATTTTGCAGGTTAAAGCGTCCATCAATCTATGAAGTTTTTCCTCAGAGTCCTGAAAGTAACGACAACAATTAATACAAAATATACAAAGGTTTTGGCATTTAACTTACTTTGCAGTTGTCTCCATTGTGTGTGCATCCTAGTTTTTCCAATGGGGGCACTATTTGCATGGCATTTTCTTGGTATAGAGCCCGCCTGGCATTGTCATATACTTCCCTGCAGGTCCGTCTAATGTCGAAAACATATTTTTTGCCCAGCGTCGAGTCCTCGTTAAATATAGAAACAATGGTCCCTTTTAGATCCCGTATAAACTGAGCTGTGACCGCACTCCTTACAGTTTCGCAACTGTAGAAAGCGTGTTTCTCTGTTAAAGCTCTGTACAAACTACTCGCAACATGACTAGAATCAAGTTTGGTTTCTAACAACGACTCCTTATTATCTAGAGACAGATACTCTAGCTTAAACGTACGTCGGTGTGAGGAAGCACTGATAATATTTGTATACGATATGAGCTGCTTGGCTTTGTTCTGTTCGTAAATAGTAATACCATGTGGGCCAACGCCAAGCAATACGCCTTGAGGCTTGGTGGTAAACATCTCCTCCCCGAAAGATTCCAACTCAGATATTTCCTTCAGCAACCAGTATTCGGCAGTGGAACGCTTCATCCCCTTGTATTTTTTGTGCTCGGTGATGATCTTTTGGAGTAAATCATTGGGTTTCTGGTTAACGTTAGAGCTGATGGAAGATGCTTGCATGTACGAATTGTGCGGCGGATGGGAGGCTTCATAATCGCCAGACTCTGCTTGGGCGATCAGAGTGATGAGTCTCGACACGCAATCCCAGTCAGAGGCCAGCAACCGTTTTTCTAACAAGTCGACTCGAGCGTGTAGATAGAATTGGTGCCTAAAACAAGAATAAACATAACAAATTGATCAAAACAATAAATTCTAATTACTTTATTTTCGGCCGTTATCTTTTAGTGTGCAGATAAGAGAATTTCCAATTGATTGAGCTGCTAAAAGGCACATACCAAACTATTTTATTATGTTTTGCTACAGCTTAATTATGAAATTTATATTAATATTTAACAATCTTTATATGAACCTTATTATTCAATTAAATGCAAATTGTTTACTTCCTAGGACATGTAGGTACTCTATCCTTTGCCTTGCAATATAGATGGATTCGTGAAGGTCATTGACATGGATCCTGGGGTAACCTAAACAGCAAGCTGTATGTACATAGGTTTCAGCTTATCCGAAAAAGTCTATACGTCTATATGTTACCTGTACAGTAAATACCTGTTAAATAATAGCTTGTAAATGAAGAGATGAAAATCCTAGTTCATGCACTAAAATCGGCATTATCTTTTGCTTATATGCATTCAACAAAAACTAGTGTTTAAGGTATAGCTGATATGTTCATAGATCAAGCTGTAGCAAAAGGTTCTACACACCTATAGGTATTTAATTCTTCAAAGTGCGTTTTATAAGGGTCAACTTTAATCCACACATAATATATTACTATGAGAATCAGAGTTAATGTTTATTTATGTTTACCTGGTCGTTTCTTGTAAAAGGAGATGTGGTGGCACCCAAAACTTCACTCTCAAAGCCAGTCTCACAGGATTGGTTTGTCCATGACAACTGACCTGTCTATCAATGGGATTTCTTAAATTTAACCATAGTTCTTCCCCCTTGTTGTTCTCATATTTCAGACCAAAATAGTCAGATTCATTAGATATGCCTAAGTATTCGCAAACCTGTAACAAAGAAAAACATTTAAATATTTGGAATTTTCATATTCGGATTTCAACACAAGCAATATGACAAACAAATGAATTTTTTCGACAATTTCAAGACTACCAAGAACGATCCAACTTACACAATTATATGGATCTAGATCTAATTACTTAGTTTTTTCGAGTACTGACTCGCATCTCTAGTCTTCATAGCTCTACATTAATTTGACAGCAATGAAGGCTTGATTAACATTTTACTGATAGATCTAGTATTTTTCTTTGAAAGCGATTTTGACAGATAATAATGCGATTTTAACAAAGGGTGTCAAATTTTGATACAAATTAATCCCCGTTTGTTATCACGATCGCGGTCTCTAATGTCAGTTCATCAGACATTATGAGATTTTATCAATTTTAATTTATCGTTTTTTTGGATATTTTACCGTGTTTTGATAATTTTGTTGTTTCTATTAGTGTAAACGTGTGTGTGTATGTTGTTGGATTTGCATTATGAACATAAATAATGGATATGGTATATAAACCAAAACATCATAGGAAGATAGGTTAAATAAAAATACATAACTACCTCTGACCAACATAGAATAATAATTGAAGTTCCTACGGTTTCAACTTAGTTAGGGTTCCTTGGCTGACCAAGAGTACACCTGGTAGTCTTGGTGCTTATAAATTCATAAACAGTATAATATTAATAGTAGGTAAATAGAAGTGGGTGAATGAAATATTACAAATGTATTTTATTTAATTTTATATGATTTTGTTTGTATCTGATGTAAAAAGCAGTAATTTGTTCAGTACTTTTTCAAAAATTGATGTTTTATATGATAGGTATAGTGTACTTATAGATAACATAAGTAATTAATTCATTGTAGATGAACCGAGTGCCCTTAATTTGCTAAATAGTCTTTAATATAATTATAATATGTAAAACTGTTTCAATAAGTAATTCGAATTATTAATGTATTTAGGTGAATATCCATTATCCATTATTAGACTGTGGTATATCATATAACAGACCAAAACAATAACATATTTTCCAACTTCCGTCATTTACATTTTACGGAAGCAACCAAGAACTTTGTACCGATTGGTGCGATAACGAAAACTACTTTTTGCAGAGATCATTTTCTGTCATCTTTTTTTCTTGTTCCAAAACAACAACGTTTTATTTTAAACTTAGAGAATCTTAACAATTTTATGGAAGCTCCACATTTTAAATTAGAAGATTATCGAACAGTTTTAAAATTAACATTTCCAAATTGTTATTTTACAAAGCTTGATCTAAAGGATGCTTATTTTTTAATTCTCATTAATACATCATATAGAAAATATCTCCGTTTTTATTTTATGGGTCATTATTATGAATTTAAATGATAGCATTTCGACTTTCAATGTCTCCATACATTTTTAAGAAAATTTTAAAACCTGTGTTGAAAATATTGAGATTGCAAGGCATTATCTGCAGCATAGCCTACTTAGACGATATTCTTGTTATTAGTAAAAGTATACAAGACGGCGAACGAGATATTAAAAATGTAATTCACCTTGTGTCATCTTTAGGGTTCCTTCCGAATTACAACAAAAGCCAATTAACCCGGGCACGAACATGCCAATATCTTGGGTTTATATTTGATTCATCAAATATGTTATTTTCTCTTCCCCATAATAAAACGCAACTTATTATTTCTGATATCTCATTACAGTCGAAATAGGTTTGTAAGATTCTTGACTTCGCACAACTGATTGGTAAACTCGTAGCTGCATGTCCTACTATAAAATTTTGTTGGATATATTTAAACGCTTTTGAGAGGGAAAATGTGCTGCTATACGATCATCAGCACAAAATTATTTGAAAAAGATAACATTTTCTAGTGATGTAATATTTGGGATGGTGGCATCAGACTTTGCTTAATAATTCAGGGATTGATATCATTACCTCTCCATTTTTACTTACGGTATATTCAGATGCATCAACATCTGGTTGGGGAGCATCATGCAATGGAACCACAACACACGGTTTCTTGAATTCAAGTGAGCAGCCATATCACATAAATTGTTTAGAGTTACAAGCTGCTTTCAATTTATTATAATCATTTGGAAAAGATCTTTCTAATTGTAGCATTCTTCTGCGGATCGATAATACCACAGCAATCGTTTGTATTAATCGGATGGGAAGTGTAAAATATTCCCGACTTAACTGCATCTCAAGATACATTTGGCAGTGGTGCGAGGCAAGAAATAAATTCATTGTTGATTCTTATATAAATAGAAGAGGATATTGAAATACAATGTACAAGAGGATATTGAATCAAGATCAAAGGATACCCAATTTACCCTAGCAGATCATGAATTTAGTTCTATCTGCACCTCTTTTGGCAATCCTTCCATTGAGTTATTTGCCACCATGTTGACTGCCAAATGTAACCGTTACATTTCTTGGAAGCCAGATCCCAATTCTATTACAGATGCAGATGCATTTACCATTCCATGGACAGAGGAATTCTTTTACGCCTTTCCTCCTTTTTCCATGATTTCAAAATGTTTAAATAAAATCATTAATGATGGTGCTACCGGTATACCTACTCATCATTCCATGCTGGCCGTCACAGTCGTGGTATCCCGTTTTTACAAAATTACTTATATCGGAACCGGTACAATTCAAACCAAGAGTAAATTTACTTTTGTCTCCCTTCAGGACACCCCATCCTCTTTGGAGGCGCCTTTCTCTGGAGGCTGGACTTTTAGCCGGAAAGCTTTCCTTCAACGGGGTTTCCTCGCAACAGAATTACATACCATCAAGGCCTCTATAACTACCAGTACACTACAACAATATAAGTCGTATCTTCATCAATGGTGGATTTTCTGTACAAGTAGATCCTTTTCCTTAAAGGGCTAAAACCTCAAAATTTCAGTGTTGATCGGTGTAGTCCGGGATACGACGAGATGTATGTAGCCAGTGGTAGCAAGATTTTGCTGAACAAAACATTTACTTTGAAGTTATTCTTCGAATCGACAAATCTCATATAATTTGGATCAACCTTCCTTCAGGTAAGTCGACTGATCTGTTCATTATACATCTAATTACATAGTGATTTAATAAAATTTACGTATTGAATAAAAATGTCTTTGTACAAAGCGGGCGATTGCCATAATACCTCTTTTATCAAAAAACCTCCATCAATAACAAACACATTTTCACCATTTGGTACCACATTAGTTGTTGGAAGGACTTTCTTATAAAAAAAAGTTAAAAGTAATGACTTCATATTATTTCTAAATGTTATTTCAACGAAAATGCTAGTAGGGTTGTAAAACTTCATATCTATAACATTCTTTATCATCAGAAGTTTTATCTACACAAATAATGCGGTTAAATGTCGCATATATGATAAAAATACAATTAAACACAAGTAGGTAGTGTTATTGTAGTTTTAAAGTATTGGTCAGAACTTGCTTAAATTTTAGTTCACCGCATGGCGGTAGAACTTCGAATTGACGAAAAATGGCAAATTATTATGAAGAATTGTATAGGAAAGAAATGTTTATTTTTGTATCAGGCAGGATGGATTTTTTTAAAACTTGTTCTACCTAACTGTTTTACGCAAAACTGAATAATTTTCCACCGCGTAAACTTTAATTCTAAAGCTACTTGCCAAAAATAAGCTCATCACGACAAGTAGTATTGAGTTCAAAATTTACTGAATTTCAATTAGGCCGCCTATAGTATAGAAGATAGAGATTCCGCTAAATGCCATAAATGCTGCTAAACCTGGAATTGTCTATTTTTTATATCTCCAATTCCACGTTAAGAACGTTACTAAACCCTTGAGTAGCTACGAGAGTGATTTTAATACGAGAGACAGAATTGTTTACGTTTTTGGCCGATCCAAGATCGGTCCATCCTTGTTGTCCGTCTTTTTCTCCCGAACGGCACGTTTGCCAGGCTTACTGTTAAAATCTCTTGAAGTCTTTGAATACCGTAAGAGATGTTCAAATAATTTGAAAATTTCAACGAATCTGATTCATTTTATCACTAAAATGATATTTAAAACAGCTTCTTGGCAAAAGTCATCTATTGTATTGCCTTATTGCGTTAATGATAAATGGTGAAAACCGAAAATGTACCGGGCTTTGAGATATAAATATCCACAACGGCAACGTCGTTTGATGAATTTTACTCGAGTTTTATGTCAATGTCGATTAATCAATGGAAACTTTGAGAGGTTGCCGAAGCCGAAACGCTGTCTTGTACTTGTGTTTTCTTTAGTGCATTCTACGAATCTTTGTATTTATTGCGATTTAGATGAACAATAATAAGTGTGTAATTATTGTGAATTCTTGTATAATTTGTAAAAGGGTGGATCATTTAAGTTCGGAAAATGTTACTTTTCATTGGTATAGTTTGTAACAGACATATATGAGAATGAAAAAATGCCGCATCGTCAATGGGAAACCCGTATTTTGAAAAAAAAATTCAAAATACGTATTCATTATGAAACAAAAAAAAATTAGAAAACGATGGGCGAAATAGAACAAGAAGAATACAAAACTCATATTATTTAGGAATGAATAGATTCCATAATTATAGTAGGTTTGATTGACAAAGTTTGATTTACTGTGTTGTAGGTATATAGGACATGAAGTCTGATTGAACTTGTGATTTTTTTATAGAATTGTCTTTAATATGTTCAGTCTATAGAATTTGAAAACAAGTTTTCTTTTATTTTATTATTTATATTTATAGTAGTTCATGTTGACTTTAGTATGATATACACTTATGAATATTGTAAATCTCAAAAGTATGTTGTAATTTTATTTTAGTTTAGTAGTTTCTTATATTTTTCTAATGAAAGATCTAGACGTTTTTCCATTTTTTAGTTTGAATACAGCACTCAAAATATTAGGATTGTTGCATTTATAATAGGTCGAGTAATAACTTTACTTTACAATAACTTTGTATTTGTATGATGTTTTAATGTATGATAAAAATTCTTAAATATATCATGTCATTTTTTTATATGACAGATGTAAGCAATTTTGCCATAAATGTTGTGTTCCCCCTGAACACCATGTTCGCATTCCAGAAGAAGGTGATGACATGTCTATATCACATATGCTACAATACAGAAAATAATGAGATTTTAGAGAATGAAGACAGTGGCATTGAAAATGAACAACGTGAATTTGACGATGAAAAAAATTGAAAACGAGGATAGGAAGATAAAGAAGAAATAGATAGACTTTATGAGTTTCAACAAACACGCAAGGAAAAATTTTACTAAGTGGTTAGACACACCTATCATTCACCTCATTTGATTTATTGCAACGTTGGGATTCAGGGTATTCAGTATTTTTCTTATGTAATTATGCAGTTTACCCCAACTCATTTATTAAAGATAAGTAGACACGCCACTGGATGGGCTCTGATCACAAGAAGCGGCGTTGCCGAAAGGTCACCGCCGCAGCAGCTGTCTTCCATTTTCTCCCTCGCGCTCATTGCACTTTTTAGAACAATAATAGATCGGCTCTTCCAGCATTGTATAAATGACCCGTTGGGTCTCCGTATTAATGACTCTGATACCTGCTCAATGGTACGGCATATGTAAGTAATGATTCGTAATATTAAATTTTGAAAACCGAACTCAGAAAGTCGAGATCACCCAGAATTCACTCGCTACAAAAGTACCTACCTACATAGAGCTACCCCTAGGGTACCTACATTTCAAAAACCGGTAGGTTAAGTACACCAACATTTGACACTTGAGAGAGACCCTTGCGTCTTCAAAATTTAAATTTGCATTCGCTAGGTCTTGGTTAGGTAGAATAAAATAACCAATTTGTTTAAAAAATTGTTGCGCTATTTTCTGAAGGCCATCATCACACCTATGGTTATTGTTATTAACAAAATTGCGCAGTTTGTATTTTTTGCAGTCGTAGTAGCGCCCACGTGCCGTTGACCCTTATACCTATCAAATCCGTGTTTCGATTAATAACGCAGCCCATGTACAATAAAATGAGAACGAATAAAAACGATGCCACCCGTTAGTCACAGGTACAACATCTACCGAAATATCTTGGACAAATTCAAAATAAACGGAAAAAAATAGAAATCCACACTTCGTAAACGTGATCATTTAAAATAAGTGCCACGAAGGGAAAACGTGATGATTAACAAATAGTTATGGCCGGTATAGTGGTTGGTAAATATAGAACGCCTAGGCACAGAGTAATGCTGTCGCTGCATTAATCTGTGGCCTAGGTGACATACGCGTACCTAGATCTAGATAAACTGCATTTTTGCTGAAGAACCAAGATACTTAAAACGAATACAACGCCTAAAATATGAACGGGTGCCCTACCCAAAATATTTCAAGAATTAATGTAACCTGTCACTTCTTGAATTGTGATTGCATTATAAGCTAGCTGAATAATCAGAATAATAGATTATAGATACGCTAGCACCGAACACGCCAATACACGCGCCGCAGAATGCAAGTCAAAAGCAAAGCGATGGATGCATGATGCACACACAGTCTGTGTCATTTACCGTGTGTGAACTAGAAACAAAGCTTACCTAGAAATATAGTTCAAAGTACAATCATTCCCCGACTATCGTAACGGCTAGCTTTAGTTCTGAAAATAAACGTTACTAATAATAATAAACATGTATAATTATTAAACCAGTTAGACTTTGGACCCTGGGCAATCCAGAGCCAAAGTAGAACCATAAGAAAGGTGATATACTTATACCTACCTATATTAATAATCCATAATAATCCCTAATAATTCATTAGAACATATTTTTTGTTAGATATGCTTTTGTTAATTACCTGATTTTCTCAAATTAGGTAACATAAAAACCTTGTTAATTGTCAACCTAAAAACCTTAGACTTTTTTCACTTCTTGGAGCTATCCTTGAAAGGCTTTAGAAAAGACCTATGTTGGAAAAGTTCAAACATTTTAATTCTCCGCTTTGTTATTAACAATCAAAAAAAATGTTCACATACATACGACACATGGTTGTTTTTATTATAGTTTGTAGCATTGTTTATATAATTTTAAGTATTTTTGTATTTCTATGTGTCACTTTCTTTCAATTTTTTTGATTGTTAATAACAAAGTGGAAAACCAAAATTTTCCAATTTTTCCAACGGGGAGCTTTTCTAAGGCCTTTCAAGAATAGCTCCAAGAAGTGAAAAAAATCTAAGGTTTTCAGCTTGACAATTAATTATCAGGGTGTTTATACTAAATTAAAGCGTCGCTCCTTCTGACTTGGCGCAACTAGGCTGCAGCCTATATAGCCTTATGGATAATCCGGCACTGACTACATTTACCTATTAGATATTAATATTACATAATTATTTAGGTAATAAAAATAAATGAATTTTTTGCTGCATATTAGGTATATTCGAACGCATGATTCAGAAACATTTTGCCTGATAAGTTAATTGATGTTTAATTCTTATTTAAATTCATTATTATAAAAATTATTTAATTGGCAGAAAGCCAACTAGTTAGATGATCAATACAAAAACCGGTAGGTATTTTCAAAATATGTAGGTGCATTTAAATATCAGACAATAATTATATTAACCTTCCGTCAACTTTTCGTTGAGTTACACCGCTTGTACACATATACCAAAAAAAGCATAGCCATTATGTAATGTGACCGAAGGTTCCCCCCGTCTACGCCCATGCATCTGACCAAAGTCCACTTGGAGACGTGAATTCTCTTACCGAGAAAACACCAGGAATATCACGTCTACACAGAAGCGTGGCTCACTTGGGTTAATGAGAGAGCATGCCGCTGTATCATGGGGGAAGCCTTGCAATTGGACTTTGATCCTAAGTAAATTATAAATACCCGTCCCACCGACACAACTGGAATTTCTCTTTCGAACCGTGACATTCTACTTGTCACTTAACGAGGATTTCTTTTGTCTATCATGACGTCCACGCACGTCACTGACTTTCTGATTTTTTCTTCCTGCCTTTCGACATGTAGGTCGATTGTCAGTTTTACGTAAAAAAAGGCACCGGGGGTCGACGTATTCTAAATTTGTGCCAACATTTCGAGGGGACGATGCACGTTTCGCTGCCAGGCAGCCTAAGTGTAGGCGGGACCTTGGAATACTTAATTTTCCAAATTTCAAAATTGCTAGTATTTATTCACTCCAACTAATTATTTATTGATTAATTAGGTGTGTATCTAGGTAAGTTTTTCTTGCGTGCACGTCAAAATAATTAAATTCCATAAATATTCCTCATAAATATTTAGTGGAAAACCTTGGTTCAAGTTTTGTTTTCTCAGCAATAAATAAAATAAAGACCGCCAAATCAAAGTTTACAGAATTCTGTAAACTCTGACCAAATTGAGAATTAGACCAAGACATACCTATAAATAGGTACGTTTTCATTTACAATGACCTTTGGCTGGAGTAACTATTATTGCGTTTTATGACAGATTATAATATAACCATTTTTCAAATCAATCTTAAAATCGAATATTTTACCTACTGCTGTAACAGACCCACACGTTTGAACTCGAAAAATGTAAAATCGCGTGGGAAACGTTATAGACTCGTACATTTGCATTTAAAAGCAGTTTTCGCACATAGGTACTAAAAATAAAACAAAGTTAATACCTAACAAGTTGAGAAATATGTTTCTCAAGGTAGGTATACCGGAATAATCCTGTGTCCAGAATAATCTAAACCATTAGGTACCTATAAATAATTATATACCTACATCTATATCATGTTCTATTTGTTAGAATTTTATAACTACGCCAAACAATGTAATTAGAGCGCCACTTTGATAATACACAATTAAATTGCCTTAATTGTTGCAAATTTGAACATTGGACTTTGCCCCCTTACCTGTGATCGGACTTTGGACCGCAGCAAACGTGGTAGTGATCGCTGATCAACGCCTAATACCTTATACCGTAAACGTTTAGATAAAAAATCTTAGATATTATAATTAGGTACTGATATTTATTTTAGAAAAAAAACAAGGACGGATGAAGTATTCGGAATTTATTTTACTTATTTACCTAGGCAGGTGGGTACCTATTCCAGCACTGTGACGATATTTTTCCCGCGATATACCTAGTACGGCATTGAAAACAGTAAAATACCGTAGAATATATGTTTGTAGAGAAATTATAAGTACCTACTCAGATAGGTATATACCATAGGTACCTAGGTACATAGATAGGTACATAGATAGGTATGTACCATAGGTACCTATATATTAGATAATATTATGAGGAGAAAGGATTATTCGGTTATGCCTATAGGTACTACGGTTCTACGCAGGTTTATACATGGGTCATGGGTAGAAAGTAGAAAGATCTTTGGTCTAACCAGGTTCACCAATATTCAGTAATTATTCAATATGTATGAGATTTTAGGTTTGGGCTTTTTTTAATGGTTGTGTAGGTATACGTATCTATTCCGTGTATCTACCAAACGCCAACACACGCCAATATTAAAAATTTGCTAGGTTGCTATTTCTAATAATTACACTCGATTTTTACAATTGCAATTTTTGCATTGCCGTTTATATTTTATTGCAATTTTATGTACATTCACCTACCTACATGGTTCTCCAATATTACTCTGTTCTCTAATATCAGTCAGTTTTTTTGTATATTAAATAACAAAATAACCCGTAACACAGAGGTTATCACGTATGTATTAATAATTAATAATACACCGCTGAATCATAATTTATGTAAATTAAAAGGTGCATACCTAGGTACTGTCTTACGGGTAATAGGTAAAATTAATTTAAAACGTTTATGATTTTTTTAAAGAAATACCTAATAGGTACCTACCTAATTAATGACATAAATTTAATATCTAGAACCGTAGAAAAGGACATTTAAGAAAATATACCTTAGGTTGGCAAACGGTATAAAAACAAGTTTACGAGCTACTCAACCTATCTAGGTAGGTCTAGGTACACTTACCAAATTCAAAAAGTACTTATGTAGGTTGGTGTTTTTTAAATTGGTGTGTTCTGTAATTTACGTCGCCAACAAAAATGAAAATGTTTTTAAATTATTACCCACCAACAATAAATTACCCGTAATTTATATTGACTGTTTCAAATTGTAGGTAGGTAGGTACCTAATGTAAAACTATGTCTAGGCACAGCATATGGTTCAGATGAATTTTAACAATATTTCGATATGAAAATAATCCTGTGACCAATAAAGAAATCTAGATACCTATAGGTAGGTAGGTACTTAGCTTTTCAAAAATGAGTGGGTTGTTGAACTTACAACATTAAAGGCAAGAGCTTACCTACCTATTTAGAAGCAAATATTTACAAAGGAAAACGACTTACAACCTTAAGTACACTCATTTCTACTTTGATTTATTTCAAGGAAGTTGATAAAAGCAAACAAACAAATACACATACATGACCTAAAAACTGTCTGATCTTCTGTGGTTGGTGGTTTGTTTGTTTGCCTTTGATGCAACACATAAATAAACACACGAAAGGACTGTCTTACCTTTTCCAGGCAGTCTTGTCCGATGGATTTTGGGTCTACCCGAACTTCAAAAACAACAGAATTGGGCTGGCTGATAAGACACCACATTTTCACCGATATCCGTAAAAATAATGAATTAAAATGAAAGCATAAACGGGCGAACTTTACCTATCGCTCATCTGTTGAAGTTGTAATTTGCTGTAGTTTTGTTCGCGGACCGTCTTTTGTGTAAACTTTTTGCACATTTTATGACTACGTCCATACTATGGTACACCGCAACCACAAACTGCGACAGCTTGAACAGAATTAAATCGAAATCCAACCTACGATGACTAGATTCATTGTCTAGTGCGCATCTTATGCCAGACGTACCTCATTGCTCTCAGCCTTGACGGAGAACAAGGAGAATCTGGCGGGCGCGTCGTAGCGGCTCGATACCACTTTTCGGCGCACGACTGCCACCCTATAAACAGCTGTGACCATGGACGTACGTAAAATGGGGGTGAGCACCCCCAGCAAAGATTTATTAATATTTTCACTGTCATCGGTTAGTCAATTGATGGCAAACAGGAGAAAATAGTAATTTTACTAATAGTCTAGTCATTTTACTAACAGTAGGTATAGGTATCCCAGTATCCCATTTCTTATATAAATATTTTTCAATAAGATATTTTGCTATTAATAAATAAATGTGTGAACCAAAAATGGAGTGCGCTTTTGAGAGATGTGCATTTTGAGACAGAAAAACGTTTTATTTCATAAGTATGTACGTATTATATATTATGTCGCTGATAAATAATAGTATGAGTGAAAAAATATCATTGATAATATTTAATCTGATTTTATCAATGGAGCGCGCTTATATCATCGGAAAAAACTCCTTCGGAAGAACTCTCTGCTTCTCTCTGTCGCATGGAGGAGTGCGCGCAACGCTTCTCTGTCACTCCGCACGCTCGCGCTCACAACTTAACATCTAAAATCTGGACAACCATGGATGTGAAATAGCTTTTATTATGGCAACCTAATACAGTTGGGTAGGGAATAAAATAACCTTTCATTTCATAAAAATATCGATTAAATAACTGATGAGGGTATATATTAATAACTTCATAGTTGTCCTGAGGGGAAAGTAGGCAACCCATATTTTTCCAATTCCTTCTCTCAGCTAATGCTCGATTTTTATGAATAACAAACCGAGGAAATTTATCGAAAAAGGTTAATTAGAAATTATATTATTTCACCACCTTCGGCACGCCATCAACACCATCGGCATGGGATTTAGATAGGCAACCAATGTGCGATTTATAAATGTATATATTATCTAACAATATAAACTTCATAGTCAAATAACAGATGAGGTATATATTTCTAATACCGGATCTTGCACTATAAGAAAATAGAAAAAATGTTTTAGCATGGTTTGAATCCATGCTTATAGACTTGAATGAACATGAATTGAAAGCAATAGGTATAATAATAACAATAGGTATAATAACAATTATTCGTTCAAGTAACAGTTAACAGAGGTCTAGCAACAGTTCGGTATTTTTTGTTTAGTAGGTATTAAATACAAATACGCATCCTTATTTGAAGGGCAACCACGGGGCAAACAAGAACAAGATACATCAGTTGATCCTGATACTGAATAATAATGTGCTTTTAATAAATTTAAGTAGTCATCAATCTGAAAAGATTTTAAGTGACCAGAGGTTAGGCTACATATTTTGAACACGTTTAAAACATCCTAAAAAATAGATAAATTTGCTGAAAACTAAATAAAAACTGCAAAACGTGAAATAGGTAAATCAAACTAAAATGAGATTAGAAGCCTACCTAGAACACAAATATAAATACAAATTCAGAGATATTGCCACAAATATTGCCGGTTCTTAAATTGACAAAATTAAATTATGATTTATTGTGTAAGAAACTGTTAGTTTATCCAAAACCTTATTGTACCTCTCATGTTTTAATGTTTTTCTTATTATTTTAATGATACAAATTTAGTTCTTATTAAAATTTATATTTTTATCTAAATTTTACAATCCTGTATAATAACTGTCATAACTTACCGTCCGACAACATCGCAAAATGTCAAATCCCTTCCATTCTGAACCATTGGATCAAACAACAATACACGTTGTTTATGCAAACATTACCTTCAAAAATTCGTAATGTTTTTATTTTAATAATATTTAATTAATTTTAGCACAGTATTAAGAAATTTCATATCAAGAAATTTATTTATTTCACTAATAGACATTCTATTACGCACACAGACGCTAAGAGCGAATCCCTAACTTGAATTCCCATAATACGACAATACATTAATTTCTAAAATAGGAACTCTCGCCACATTGAGATCATAACCTAACTAATATGGTCAATTGAAATATATGTAAAGAACTTTCCGACCTCTTCGAAGATGTACGTAAAATAAAATCGCCATATTATGCAGATAAAATCACTAGCAACAAATAATAATAACGTGAACGCCCTAAACAAACGGAAATGCAACTACATTTTCACCTGGTACCTACTTCTAGTACTTCTTAAATCAGTTCCTAGAATCCTATCATTCAGATAGTATAGATCCTATGTAGCTTACAGACTACAGGGTTAATGGGCTATTCTCGCAATTTAATATAACCTATAAAATGACCTCAACGTTTAACGAGTTGCTAAAATGCTCTTCCTTTAGACGTGCGATTTTTTCGAAAATGAAACGCCTTGTAGGTTTTTATTTATTTAAAAAAATATTGTAAGGCGATATTCTCATTGCTATTAAAAATCATATTCTAAAATACCTTTGAAACCTATGCTAGACAATTATTTTATAAAGAGAACGAAGTTTGGCACCTGTCTCAGACAATAGCTATTTAGGTAACCAGTTGGGAAATTAATTATTTTGTGTAACTAGTGAAAATTAGCGCATTTTTAGCGTGAAATTAAGAGCATTTTTTCTAATTTTGAAAAAGGACTGAGAACAAATAAACAGAAATAAACTTAAAAAATTACTTTCTAAATTTGTGTATTGCCTACATCACGGTGTAAGATAATTAGGTGACTGCACGCGCTGCCCCAACGTACAGGCCGCCTGTCTCCTTTCCGCTATCGCGACAGAAATAGAATCACACACGCACGACAAAGACGCTAGACTCGGGCCGGCCGATATTTCTACGTAAAATGTATACCTAACCCAAGATTACGAAAGGAGTAGGTTCACTACAAACTTTGACATTGAATCGTCCAATAGCATTGCGCCATTTTTGAGGCGGGAATACGTCATCGGTATTTTATATTTATTTGCAGACAAAAATATCTTAATAGATCCTAGAAAAGTTTGTTGGTATAATGTTAGTTTTTCACGAGATGTAAAAAATTTACATAATATATAACAAATATATGGTCTGTATAACAAAAAAGTGGATCATGATTTAACAGATACTGAATTAGATTATTGTTTTATGTACATTTTATAATATATGACAATTACTTATTAAATATTTACTGTTTTTGTTTTTTATGTATTTTAGTTGTAACTATTTTGTTAGGTTTCTTTATTTCTAAAAATATACATCTTTTCTCTCCATATATAGCCTTATTTATCCAATAATCCCAAGTTATCGCACCATTTCTTATGTAATTTCCATGCCTACGGACTACGGATTTCTACTGATTGTATTTATTACTGAAGGAATAAAAAGTGACCTGGCAACCATAGTGTTAAATCGTACTGTAAAAATGTGTAGCTGTGAATAATAATAATGGTGTTTTAGAGAAAAAAGTAATCATCAATATGAATTTCTAGGTGGATTCCTATATATTTGAACATCTTATCAAATGTACCACATGAGCTCTGGACCGACCATTCGGGACGAGTCCCATTGCAAGATTATATGGCCCGGGTTGTCGTCGACAACTTGTTGAGATCGACAACTTGTCGATATCTCTCTCTACGCGCCACGAGAGCAAAACCTGTGGCAAAACCTTAGACTAACTGAGACACTTTCAGTCGGCTCGTCGCATCACCTAATTATCTTACACCGTGGCCTACATAAACAGAAATAAACTATGTAAATAATAAAAAAAATAAAAATTATAAAAAATAAATTAAATTAAAAAAAATACTATCTGTGTATTGCCTATCAATATCAATCACAAGCTGCTCCCAACGATGTATCCATAGCAGCAAAGTGCAAAGTATTGTTACTTGATGTAACCAAAGTTTACAGAATACATATTCTGTAAACTTTTATGTAACATAAATTAAAATTATGTAACTAGTTACTATAAAAGTCTGTTTTGTCATCTGCTGCGATTACGAATGTATATCACTTTATTTGACAAAACTAGAAAACTACTTTTCATAATCCTAGACAATTTTCACAGGACATCGCGATTTTGACCAATCAGGGTGAATTTTTAGAACAAAATTCCTGATTTGTCAAAATCGCAAAGGAAATCACAAACCAAAAAACAAAACTACGACCTTATAATTACAATAAATATATGTATAAGGGCCGTACAGAATATACAATTATTTTGTGAAACACTGTAGATATAAAGGTATACTTTATTATTTCACTTTAAAAACAACATTTACTTATAATGTATACATACATTCTTTAAATAAATATTTGGCTTTGGTCTGATTTGTATAAATAACAATGGAAATACACTTTTTTCAAGATTGATAAATGCTTACACATATTTTGCAAACGAAAATAGACTGCAGCATATGGCCTAGCTTTCATGTTATTTTAAGCTTGAGATACTTACACCAAAGGTATTTTAAAATTAAGTGTATTTAGGACTTCCCCATGTGGCTTTAAAATGCACCACTTTATGGTCTTAACCTGGTTATCAGTTATATAATTTAGAGGTTGTTTTTGTTCTTCTAATCTAATGTTTGGAAGATATTATGTCAACCGTAAATAACATTTACCACACAAGAGGAATGTCTAATCTTTAAAATTATAATAATTAGTGGCTTGAAAAATATTTGGACGGATTTTATCAGTATTTTTATACGGTTGGGTCACTCATTCTGAAGGGTCTTGACATTAGGCCTAGTTTTTTCCAATACATAATCAATATGAGACCTGATAAAGTTATTCGTTGATAAAGGCGCTTGACGACCGCAATCCATTACATGCATGGTGGTTTCTCAGGTACTGCCGCATTGAAATATTGTCTAAATATATATATATATATATAATATTAATTTTAATTGCACACTAGTCATTGTTTTCTAGAAAAAGAATGTTAAAAATAAAATATCACATTGCAAATAAATTATTTATCCCACTTAAGAAGCATATCTTGAGTGTGAGAAGAATCTCCATTACGATTTGATTATCACTTAATTCTATATACATATAAGTAATCACCAGTAACAGTATGAGGTATAGTAGTAATGCACACTTGCACACGCAACAAGACCCACACACTAATTAGTGCAGTCTGCCTACGGATTTGGACCGTTAAGTGGAGATACAGTAAATATGTAAAAAATCTGATATTTTCCGTAGAATTCAATAAACCAAAATACAAATAACTGGCACCTCCAGGTCCCATAGCAAATTTAGCCCAAAGTTGGCCAAAAACGGGGTTATCCATTTTACTATGCCATGGTGCCATAAAATGAAAAAAAGTTTTATACAAAAGTTGTAGAACTATTAAATACGGATCGATGTGTGGATATCCGATGTCAAAAAATTCAAAAATAAATTATTTATTTGCAAAAAATCGTTAAAACTCGCGTTTTTTTGAAACGCTCATATCTTCGTGAAAATATTTAAATATCTACTACCTGAAAAATATCATTTTAAAAAAATTTTAAAATATAAAAATTTTGCAAAAATTGATTTTTCGAAAAAATCACGTTTTTTTTAAATCTCGATAGCTCACACAAGCTTTCATATTTAGAGTCAATTTTGAGCTGAAAATTTTCTTGAAATGCTATACTAACATTTTTATTTATTACGCGCTTTCTAAATTAATCGTTAATATACGAAAAATTGAGGTTTTTTTAACAACAAAAAAAAACGATTTTTTTAAAAGAAAAAATTGTTCTCCCTTTTTTGTTGGCAGCATTGAATCGCTGGTATTTTTTTAATAATATTTACAAAAAAAAATTGTATCTACAACTCTGGAGCTGAGATAATTTTTTTTTAATAAAATCTAGTATCGTTATCTTTTAATATTAAGAGCTGAAATTTATAGAGTTTGTAGTTCAATACTTGTATTTTACATAATAAAATACTACAATGACATATTCGCTCTCTATTCTTTGGAAATTTAATGGTGATTCTTAAAGACATATGAGTTGACAGGTAAATAATAATAATTGTTAAGCAACATTTTCCGTGCAAAAATAAAATATTTCTTTTACATGAAAGTTCAAAATATTGACAGTTTATCTAAACGTATACAGTACTTAATTGATCCGTAGTTTTTTTTATTGGAGACCCCTCCCCAACTCCTCGTAGTCACTGGTACGTTCTTCGCTGTATGCAGCGAGTATGGAAGAGCCAGCTTCGCTTTCGATCTCATCAGTATCAAGAACATTGGTCTGCATTCATTCATCACCACGCAAGACTCATTAAATACATCCTCGTCCAAGTCGTCATCAAGAGCATCTGCCTCCATTGTAGTTATTTCTACATTAGTGCAATTTTCTTGATCGTATGTCAAGCACATGCTTGAACACTTCAAACCATGCATCCTGCAGCTACAGATCTTCGTTTAAAGGTGCGTATTGACTTGAGCATTTTAGTCATTTAGCCAAGTCGTCATCAAGAGCATCTGCCTCCATTGTAGTTATTTCTATATTAGTGCAATTTTCTTGATCGTATGTCAAGCACATGCTTGAACACTTCAAACCATGCATCCTGTAGCTACATATCTTCGTTTAAAGGTGCGTATTGACTTGAGCATTTTAGTCCGAACGAACCGAGCGCGCACAGTCGAATTCGGTTAGTCAGTACGTCTCTCCGAGCCGAACTCTGACGAACCGAGCGCGCCAAACTTTTTCGGCAGCTTGTCGGTAAATGTGATTTGCTCAAAGGGAATTAGTCGTTCGTGCGCGCTCAGTGGGTGCGGAGAGTCTTTCCGCGCTGAACGGTCTCGCTAATTTTGTCAGATTTATTGGTTTGTATATTTTGAAAAAAATGGATTGGAGCAGAGAAAAATGTTTGCATTCTGCAGACATTCGAGTAAAATTCTTAACATGAATACTGTCAGTATCTCTCAGTAATGTCGCAATGTCACGCCGTAAACCAGGCGTCTATCACACATTTTTTTGCATTTCTTCTTTTTCGTGTTAGAGCTTTTATAATTA
Source organism: Tetropium fuscum (assembly GCA_964058915.1). Taxonomy (NCBI): domain Eukaryota; kingdom Metazoa; phylum Arthropoda; class Insecta; order Coleoptera; family Cerambycidae; genus Tetropium; species Tetropium fuscum. The sequence continues at coordinate 85,041 of CAXKVY010002912.1, read as the reverse complement.
AAAATGCACCAGCAGCCACGATCACATTTTCCGCGTCCATAGTTTATACCGAGGTTTGTACTCTACGAACACCAAAATCAAACTGGCGAATATGGGAACATAACAAACACTACGAACATCACGAGCTTTTCTCACAAATGTTTGTTTGGTTCGACGTGCGCGCTTGGCTCCGTCGGATTAAAATGCTCAAGTCAATACGCACCTTACATCCGCTTCCACATCTGCAGGCTATCGTTTTAACGATTTCCTCTGGAACCAGCTGATCCGAGCTGTACGTGGGAAGCAGATTAGTGCCGTATTTCTTGCCAACATGATTTTAGGCGCGATTTTTACACAGTTGAATGTAAATGTCACCTACTGTTGTTTTCGAATTGACAATTGACAAGATACTGTGTGCTCCGCGTGCCATTAAATTTCCAAAGAATAGAGAGCGAATATGTCATTGTAGTATTTTATGTAAAATACAAGTATTGAACTACAAAGTCCGTAAATTTCAACCCTTAATATTAAAAGATAGACATTAGATTTTTTTCAAAAAAAAAATGTCAGCCTCAAAGGGTCGTAGATAAAAAAAAATGTTATGTAAATTTATAAAAAAATATATACCAGCTGAATATATAAAAATATATATATTCATTGCTGCTAACAAAAAAGGGAAAAACATTTTTCTCTTGAAAAAAAATAGATTTCTTTGTTGTTAAAAAAAACCCGATTTTTCAACCGATTTTTCGCATATTAAGAGTTCAGGATGCAAAGCACACAACAGGTGCAGGAGTAAATTCTTTTGATTTAGGTACATCATTGTAGCTAAATTATTTTATTTAATTTTTATTATTATACTAATGCCATGTTTAAAATACATACGGTGAATCCACAGATCCGATTGTTCAAAGACACATAATTAGTAAATTATAAAACTAGTAGAAAATACCACGATTTTTCCATGAAATTGGAATTCCATGAGCTAAAAATACGGCGAAGAAAAAATTTTTGTTCTTTGGCCGTGTATCTCTACCTATAGTTTTTTTTCGCGAACTAATAATGACAGAAATTATTTCAAATATTAAATATTACAGCAAATCTAAATTATACCATATCTACCTAGTATTTGCAAAACATTTATTTGTATATTGGCTGTATAATAATAACTTACTATTAGGTTCTGTGTATATTTTATAAGTTCGGGAAGATAATTTCTGTGAGAATATGTCTAACCTAAATATGAATTTCTACTGCTGACAATGGCCAATACTTTAATTTTTTTTCAACAAAAATCACTTTATATATAATTCTACTTACCTTTAAACCTAACAAAGAATTAAATCGGAGTATGATTATACAGGTTGGTCGCCAAACTAATAAAAAATATGAAAATCTGTTCTTCATGTTTATAATGCTCATCATGATACCTTGCTGTGTTGTTGCGAAACTATATAATCTAAAATTTAATTTGGGAATAGCTGAGACTTTTTTTATAATATATCTAGTTTGTTTATATTTTTTCAGTACTTATTGCCGTCACGATTCTACATTGAAAATAGTGTTTACATACCTTCATAAATATAGGAAAATAAATAAAACAAAGTATTGTATTATATTATTTCCATGACTATGATTATCATGACTTTGAAAGTTCTTCAAGATTGTATTTAAACTAACTTTATTTAAAATAATTTATAAAAATAATTAATTGTATTTCAATTTCTAAATATAATCTGAAATAATACTGATTTTTTATTCCTTTGTCTGTTTCACTGAGTCAAAAATAAAATATATGAACAAATAAAAATAAACTATTTTCATGACAAAGGTTTTATGTGTTTTTATCAAATACTGCTATATAAAATAGCCTTAATATGAATCACAATAATTCAACCATTTGGTATTATGTAATACTGTTATTTAAATGCCGTCCATAATAATACACGTAAAACGGGGCCACAAATCACACTGAATACGCATACAGCGGACTCGCAAATTCACCGCAGATGCCGCCAGCTCCTAGGACGATAAAATAGGTAAAATAGCCACATAATTAAAAATACTTAGAATTTACATATTTAAACGAATTTTTTTTGTGGTATATGTAATCATACTCTATGTCGTAGCGTCTTTTGATTTTCATTTTTTTTACTTTGAAATTTCAAACAATCGTAGAAAAAAACCTATTTACTTTTTTTAAAAGTATCACACGCAGCGACACAGATTGTACTTTTCCCTATATATGTTTAAAATTTCATAACCTAATCTTTTTTAATAACGCCATAGTTATATGGCTACGATTTCATGTTTTTCACGGCTGCAGACGGAACTCTTTTAAAAAGCGCGCAATAAATAAAAATGTTAGTACAACATTCAAGAAAATTTGAAGCCCAAAATTGACTCTAAATATGAAAGCGTGTGCTATGAGCTATAGAGATTAAGAAAACGTGATTTTTTCGAAAAAATCAATTTTTGAAAAATTTTATATTTTTAAATTTTTGAAAATGATATTTTTCAGTTAGTAAAGAGCTACACTTTCACTAAGCTTCAGGCAAAAATGATTTATTGTCACGAAGATATGAGCGTTTCAAAAAAACGCGATTTTTAACGATTTTTTGCAAATAAATAATTTATTTTTAAATTTTTTGACATCGGATTTCCACAGATCGATCCGTATTTAATAGTTCTAAAACTTTTGTATAAAACTTTTTTCATTTTATGGCACCATGACAGAGTAAAATGGAAAAAAACGCTTTTGGTCAACTTTGGGCCCAATTTACTATGGGACCTGGAAGTGCCAGTTGTTTGTATTTTGGTTTATTGAGTTCTACGGAAAATTTCAGTTTTTTACATTTTTTTGTTTATTGTATCTCCGAGGTGAAAAATTAACATAGGGTCAAAAATAGACAGACTGCACTAAATAAAAACAAAAAAAATAACCAAAACCCGGTAAAATATCCAAAAAAAGCTGGGATAAAACCCAAAATGTCAGTTGAAATGACAGTAAACATCGTGATCGTAATAACAAACAAGAATTATTTTTTCATCAAACTTTGGCCTTCTTTGTTAAAATCGCGATAGTGTCTGTCAAAATTGGTTCCAATGAAGAATACCAACACATTTCAATAATATTGTATAGCTGTTATTAAATTTAAAATTACGCCAGCTCTCTGGCTATTACGACCTCTTAAGTTTACTGAACAAATTTCCTATTTTCTGGATTTTTCTATTTACGGTTTTCTAACAGCTATTTTGCCTTAACAAACTGCTTGTCTTCACAAGTATTGGTTTAATCTAGAAACCAATACTCATACTTTTCACTCATCATACTTTTCACTTAACTTTCAGCTATATTAATTTTAGGCACAAAATCGCAGGAGCGAAGGAACTGACCCAGTTCACACACCACACCGATATTATAATCGTCAGATACCTCATGTAATATAACCTTAGTCTATCACATCTCACGTTTAACATTTCTATTATTCTTTGGTATGTTATGAAATTGACCTGAAAATGACCTTTGTATTTTATGAAATTATCAGTTCATATTTTAAATTGGCACGCGGAGAGCCAGACTACCTTTGGCCGGTGACTGAAGGAACTAGAAATATGCGCAGGCCAATTGTTAAAATCGTGTCCTAAGACCGCAGTAGAAGACAGAGGGCGCTACGGTCGTGTATTGCACATTAACGCGGAAATTGCTAATATAAAGCAGCTATTGCTACAATATTGGAATATCTGTACTAAAATATCTCCGATTTTCATTGTCACAATTTCAGATTTTAATCTAGACCCCCAATAACGTTTTTCGAGCGCTTTTGCCTCGCCCTGCTATTGCTTGAAAGTTACCAGGCGACCTATTATTCAGGAACCTTCCGTATAGCTGTGGCTTCTGTCCACATACCTAGTTAAAAGAACACAAACAATAAAAAGGGGTCAATATGGCCCCTCCCTTAGTAAATCAAGAAATAAGGATGCAGACTCGTTGAAACTTATTTTCCCTCCCTCTATATCTCCGAGTATACCACTACAATTCTGTGTGAGTCTGTTATGAGACACAACATTTACTGTATTCCTTTCACCAAAATGATATGGTGAGTGAGCTGCTTATATCAACTCATTTTGGTGAACGGAATACAGTAACCTGCATGTATCTAAAATCCCACTTTAAATCCCGTTTGAAAATGCTAAGCAAATGCAGCCAAATTAGTTATTTTTAATTGACAAATTCTGGTAAATGTTCATAACATCCAATTATCGAACTTTCTTTTTTTCTGATATGTGGTAGATGTTATTAGAAGTAATTTATGGCTAGTTATTTAACTAAACTCTGTCTCATGCAAGCTGGTGGGTGAATGACTGAAGCTGCACTATGATTCATCAGTGTTCTTGTTATCGTTTAGCTGTTAGATTGCTTGATATAGACTTTAGTCACGTGCATATAATATAGATAAATAATAGTGTGCAAATGTCCAAGAATCCAGCAATCTTATGGGATAGTGTAGTAAAAATATATAATGTAATTTGCAAAAGCTGGGTCTGGGTCTTAGTTTTCAGTTCAGTTAGTTGCTAGAATTTTGGAGGTTACTTATCTACCGTCCAGTGCCGTCTTACTTTATTCCTATTTGTGTCATTAAAATTTATGATTAATAACATGAAATTTCAAAAAAAAGTCATTATTGGTATTCTCTTTTTCTAATGTATCAGCAAACTCGTTACTTTTTGATTTTTTTGCCACTTTTGAAGTGAAGAACCTTGATTTAGTCTATTAACGCTGTATTCTGAATAATATGTATGTGATTAATAATGTCACACAAATTACTCACTAAACAATCAACTAGTGTCATAATAAGTAACATCAGTAGTATCGATATCAGTTTTTAATAGTATAATCATTTCATATCAAATTAATTAAAGTTCTTGTATAAAATGTATTGACAGAAAGTAAGGCCAGTAATATAAAGATTTAATTAATGTCAAAATGAATAGCTTTTTAAAAATTGAAAAGTTATTTATTCAGTTAATACATAAACAACCTCAATGAAGAAAAGAAAAGTGTATAGGTAGATAAGGGTACCTACCTATAAGATAAGTATCTGTACCTACTCGTCAACTCAATAGTATTAGATATTAGATACGAGCTTTATCTGATTGCACTTATTTGAGTAGGTACTTACTTATAACATCTCTGTCCTAGTTATAAATATAAACAGAGCCGGATTTAAAAGTATCCAAACCCCAGGCAGTGGATGTACCTTAAATCAAGCGATATCTTTTGATATCATTTTATTTCCATATTAAAAACATATGTTTTCTATTGAAACATTTCATATTATACTATTTTTCACAAATTATATTTGAGATCTTGACATCTGTTTATGATGTGATCAAATGTGTAACTTGAATGCCTCGCTACTTGCAACATAGGCACTGTAGGCCTCGCAAAGAGTGCTGAGTCACGTCACGAGTATTAATTTCAGAAAAATGAGATAAAAATTTAAGATGTGGAAATGGGATGAAAATATCCTTTTCTTCAATATATTTACATTTAAAAACAAAAAAATTGTGGAGGCCCCGGTTGCCCCACGTTAAATCTGTCACTGAATATAATAATGATGTTTGGTTAGGTTACCTATAAATAGAATAATGCTTATTATTCCCCTTAATTATAATTATTATTCGTTTACTATTTACCTGTGACTACGTTGTTGTAATATTTATAGCAAATAAGCATATATTATTATTGTATGATAAGATTACATGATTATGAAATGTACAAAGTTCACTGCTGATTTTGTCACCGAAAAAAAAGCACAGGACCAGCCGACAGAGAAAAATTCTTACATACATATTACATACAAATGAAATATTAGGTATACTATGACTTGCTGTTTGTTAAGATACACACAAGAGGGATATCAAATTATTTGTATACTAGGTTTGAGTAATATTTAATACCAATATCGATACTTATTCACAAAATGTTATTTTTTTCCATTAAATAATTTGATATATAACCCCAGATACACAAACATGTTTACTCCTTTTTTTTTATTTCGCTAATGATAAGATAGGACAATTATTATAAAATAATAGTTATTAAATTTAGAATGTGAGTTATACTTTGACGAGTTATTTATTGTAGTCTTTTTTAAGTTGATGATGTAAAGTTACATGCCATTTTGAATATTTTACATTTCTTTTATCACTTATTGTTATTACAAATGAATTTGAGTATGACTTATTTTACACATCAATTGCAATTATTCTGACCAATACCATTATAATAATATAAAAATATGCTTTGATGCATTCTAGTCTATATGTCAAGAGTGTCAGGTATTTTTAAATAATGTAGCATGATGGTAACTGATGCTTAATTATCATCATGATAATATATACAGTATTCCCTATGAGCAAGATTCAGTAAGTGACATCTGGTGTTAGTAATCGGCGAACCCAGTGGCATTTTTATATATTACCATGTACGATAATAACGTAAAAACCGTCACCCCACCCAGCAGCTGCACGTTCGCAATATATGATGATATATCTCAAAATCTCAACCGATAATATTTTCTAATTAGAGGGCAGGCAAGTCCTCCAGTTCTGTTATTTTCCTCAATTGTCTCAAATAGAAAGTACCAACAACTGACAAACAACGAATTAAGGATTTAAAGCAAACAGAAAGCACCTAATGTTCTGCTTTCCACAAAAAAACTTGTCGAAGTACGGGTAAAAAATGATAAAATGTTATTCACAATGCCAGCTATAACCCATGGGGAAGCTACAAATATGTATATACACAGTAAATGTCACTTGTATTATATATGTTTTACTGTTACTGACAATAATGATCAAAAAAATAATCTAAGGCAACGGAGACTAATCCCCATTCACTTACATTCCTCCCCAATCGTTAGTACATAAAAATTAATTTTTACAAATTTTTTATATTAAAAATGAAGTTTATATTTAAAAAAATTATATTTATTATGCCATGTATAAAGAACAGTTAGATACTGAAACAAAAAAATATGTTTTTGCTGAACACTATAGTAAATTTATCTGTGTATTTTCACGACTGACTATAGCAAAATATAACTGATTAACAGAGCAGAGCCTATTATTTCTTTATATCCTAACCATAATTTTAGACCACTGACCTTGAAAAATTTTTAAAAAATTCCTACGGCGCATTTTAGAGATCAGTACCTTACCTATAAGATTAGCCTCCTCGAATCAAAAGACCACCAGCCCCGCCACTGTTGTAAAAGACAAAAGCCAAACATTGTCAATGGAATGGGAAATTTATATTGTTCAAGGTTAATATCAGTAATAAAAGTTGTTATCTTTCTATCTTTTAATACATACCACTGCATCTTTTAAATAATATAATTAAAACACATTTCTAATGCACAAAATGAGGAGATATTATTAAAATTATAGGGAATCAAATCATTAAACATCTAATAACAGTAGGTCTACTCATAACAATTACAAAATAATACTGTCAATTAAGCGATATTTTTGTATAAAAAAATTATTTGTGACCAAAAATATTTTTTTAATACATTTATTATTATTTATTTATGAAGTACCGTGTAAATTTTATGAGGTTGAAAGATCAGTTATATATAATATGCAGTTTTCTTATAAAAATAATGGGATGAACTCGGATGAAGCCTTCTATCTGCAGTTGTGTCTTGAATTGCAGCCGGACAAACAGCAGGTATTATATTTAAAGCCACATATCAGAAGGCTTGATAAGAAAATAATTTTGAAAAGGATTAACTTTCGTACTTATAACAAATTATGTAAAAATAAATTTGCACACATCCGTGATAATAAGTCATTATAACATGGCAAAATAACCACATTAAATCGTCCACCTTATGTGATTTTTACTATATATTATACCAATGATATTAGGCAGTGACTACTGTCCAGACAGTACTCCAAGATTAGTACACTGTCTAGACAAAGGTGTCAGCGTTTTCACGAAACAATCTTAAAAATATTCTTGGGAAACCTCTTGGACATCCTTGGAAGACCTTATGCCATGTAAATGTATGTGGTTAAATAAAAAATAGAAAAAAAAGAAAAACTACTGCCGGGTTCGAATGCACAACCAAGCAAATGCTATACCACTGAGCCACAACGCTACAGCAAACGTCTGATGAAGTCAGCTATACCAGTCATAACGCTGACTAGACAGTGTTTCAATCTTTTTAGGAGTACTGTCTGTACAGTGCAGTAGTCACTTCCATGATTTAATTAAATGAATTAAATTAATTTAATTTAATGTACATAACCTTAAATATTTTTTGTTCAAACACTTTTTCTCTACTCGTATGGCATCTATTCACTGAAACTTTATACCAGATTTGGAGTGAACTTTAGTGATTTATTTGGTCTAAAGTACAAGAAATACTTCTCTGCAAAAAAGCAAAAAATTTGACCTTGTAAAATCAAAGAAAAACTGGATCTGACCCGGCGGTCATAAATTTGCGTTAAACGAAAATTTTAGCTGCCACATAATCACAGTGCGACATTTAGAAAATTACGCTGTCGCCTGTCCCAATCATCCACCTTATCCGATTTTTACTATATACCTATATATAATTCAATTTAATGTACAGTGGCGAACAGTCAAAAGTAAACGATTTTTTTCCTATTGTGTTCTGAGCCTTTCGAATGACGCCTTATGTTGACACTTGACACATTAATTTCTTCTTGTTGTGTGAAAACCACTAGTTGCAGGAATACCATGAATGTTATTAGTATGGTAATCTTACTGTTGCATCATTAATAAAAAATAGTCTAATCATTAGCTATAGGTTACTAAGGTTAGGAACTGGTCTCAAGATGTTACGATAATTTTTCTAAACTTTTAAAAAATGACAAAAACCAACCTCTATTGCATTACATTTGAACTTGTATGACTTGGTTTAAAGCCTAGTCAGTAAATTGTGCAAAGACCCTTACATAAACAAAAATATTACTGTACATTACCACATGTGATTAGATTAACTTTTTACATTCCTAGTATACCGCAGTGAAACGTCATCAAATACTGGGGCATTTTTTAGCTTCCTTGTATTTGTAGTTAATTCCTCCGAAATTGCGGCAGAAGAAATGACAATTAAATATTTTGAAGCTCGACATTCTCCACCCACCACCTGGAACTTTCTATTGGGCATAAACTTAGTATATGTGATTTCAGAGATTTCAAAGATGCTGTGAAGACAGCAAACTCTGGAAAAGTTATAACTCAAGAAATCAGACCATATTGGATAGACAATACGTCACAAGTAAAAATAAATAAAACCGAACCAGGTCCCTATGCTTCTGAAATGACGTTAGTCGTAAAACATGGAAAATACTCCTTAACTTACACTAAGAACAACGACACAGCTAATCCTAATAGATATTTTTTTAAAGTTCTACCGCCACATAGAAATTGAACTAGGGGCATAAATAAATCAAATAAAGAAGCCATAATTAAGAAACTATGTCCTCTAATGACTGAAGAAACCAAAACATTTTGGATTTCCTTGGGAGGAAAATCCTCAATCCACTGATCTCAACGAATCGTGTGAATAGGCTTCATTTTTGTGTAAAATTTATTATATCAATATATTGTTCAGATGAATGTGTTTTTTGTTCAGGTTTCATAATTTTCGTCCATAAGTAATTTCTTTATATAGTTTCCACCTATAAGCTTAAATTATAGCCAATTACTCAATATGCCATAACTTTATACAAAATATATTCTAAATTACAGCATTTTATCTGTTTGGTCAAGGTACCTAGTTTTAGTAATTAAATTCAGAATGTAGCTTAAATCAATCAGTATTCAGTATTACCAAAAAACTGATGTAAAATCAGCCTTTTGTACAATTTAACTCAATGGCAGCACATCAAAAGCTACTAAGCAAAACCACAGTAACTAGGCCTAAATGTGCTTGTTACTGCATTTTTCTTAGCAAATCTTCGATAACAAATAATGAGATACTAAACAAAAACGAATTTTCATCAATAATACACTATCAAAATACTAAAGTATCTCTAAGCGGTTTATTTTAAAAATAAAGTTATTGGACACCGATGTCAAATCTATGTGACGGCACTTAAAAAAAACGTAAGAGACAAGTGCATGTCAAAAAATAGAAAATTGTAACTCAAACTACTGTTGTAACATGCCTTGGTTTTTGGTTTTGCCAAATTTATGCCTTATGCGATCTTGACCGTGTTAATAACGTCACAAGACACTATATTTTGCCTATATTTCGCCACAAAATATGGTTTAAATATTTAAGTCGTTTTGTCGTAACTACGAACTCTCAGGTTACTGTGTTTTTCATTAGGACGACATAATATCATTAAGGAATGAATTTGGGCAAAATTAACAGGATTTATTTTTATAAAATTTTATTTCCTTGCACATTATTTCTATTATTAATCGATATTTTCACCTGTCTTTTCGCCTCTTCTTTAAATGCTTCCTTGTTTAGTTTCCTCTCCAGTCTTCGTTCCCGTCTGTAATCTTTCAGGAGCCTCTTTCTCTCCCGTCTTTCTTCCGGAGTTTCATCATTCGGTCTGAGAGACAACACTGACAACTGAGAAATAATAGACTGGCCACCAACTGAACCTAGCCCTTTACCGTTAAAATCGTTGTTTTGTTCATTTAATTTATTCAGAGCTTTGACGGTAAGTTTGTCAACGTCAAGCACATTCTTGGGGATCCCAGTTCGTTTGTCTATAACTATTTTCTCTTTCTAAAAAATAAATAGTTAATGTCAATGTTGCAAAGTTATTTTTCTATATAACTCACTTTAGGTTCGCTGATTAACTTTGGGTGGTTGTAGAGATTTGAGTATGTACTTAATATACTCTCACAATCCCACTTTTCCTTTTCCGTTATAGGTATGGTAACAAACTCTTCTGCATCCTCTTGCTCAGAGTCTCTTTCCAACTGTTCTTTTACTTTATTCGCTATACAGTGCTTATCAATTTGTTCCCGTTGCTGGGTTTTATTGAATTCTTCAGCGTATTGCAACAGAATATCGGATGTTTCAGGTACATGACCCTCAATTTCCTCACAATCTAAAGCTCCTATTTCATTTTCTTCATAACCAACAAACATCTACAATAATTAAAACAGAGAAATATTTTTTCACAGGCCATTCAACCACTTACTTTTTCAAATCGTTCGTCTAGTAAACTCAGTTGATTGTTACGCCTCATTATTGAACTAGTCAAGGAGTAATTTGTAAACCTAGATTTTGTTTCTTCTTCATTAAAAGAGTTTTCAGATATCGATAAAGAACCGACTTCGTCCCTTTCCTCGTCATCAAAATTGGAGTCTAATTCGCTTTCAGTGAATTCTTGATCGGAGGCTAGCCCATCGGCAAGCTCCATAAAGTTATCTTCTAGCTGGTTCTCGGGATCAGAGTAATTAAAATCATCATCCATAGCAGCTACTATATCTGGGTCTAGATGTAACTGAGGGCCTACAATTAGTTTATATATCAGTTGCAATTTTAATAAAATAATAAAAACTTATTTCTTTGAGTTTGACTTAATTCTATATGCTTATCCTGTTTTCTAATGGTTTCATTTATATATTGTCTACATTGGAGGTTTTACCAACATTGACTCAATTGACGAACTATTTTTTGTTAACATTACCAGTTGTTGGCTTAAAGAATACACTGCAGAGATTTAGGTAATTTAGATTTCAGTGATATTTAGGTATTATGCTTTCTATTTTACTTTGAGTGAACTCCAATTTTGAGTTATTGCTTGATTAATCATTCTCCGTTGCCGTTTCTGTATTTAATTGCTGTTTTTAATTTTTTTCTTTGTTTTGTATGAAGCGTTTCATTAAAGACATTATGTCAATCAATGCATTGCACATAATGGACTATATATATTCACTAAGTCTGAATTTCACTTTAATTAAATAGAATATTAATTGCACATCATTAGTAGAATATGCAATGATATTCTGTTGAATTAAAGCAAAATGAAAAATTATCAATTACTTAAATATCTCGCAATTTATCTCCAATCACTTATAAGGACGAGCTTGCTATGTTGATAAATCATCTAGGTCTACTTAAGCTTGCTTGTCAGTTTGAGTTTCGGATATCAATGTCATTTGTCATTTGAAGTGTGTATTAGGTATAACTTTTAAATATTCCTACTAAAATATGTTGATATAATAGGTATGTATTATTAATAATGTTGATATAAAGTATTAAAATACAACAAAAGCCAAGTCAAATAGTCTGAAATTTGCCTGTAATTTAATTTTATGACTGAGACTACAATATAAAAATAACCAGCGGGTGTGTGTTGGTCGAAAGCATGATTTAGCAATATAGCTTTGTGCTTGCACGCTGTTTGGTTGTTGTAGCCTTAGGATTATGACTTGAAAGACATATGATTTTTAAGCTTTAAACCTATTTTTTTACAGTTTTTCGTAATAAAAAGGTTTAAAAAATATATTTATCGTATTATATGGACCAAACACTGTTATTTCAGAGCAAAATAAATTTATAGTTATAAATAGCATAATAGCAGCATAATATAGTGTTCTGGAATCCTGGTAGCACTGTGTGTATGTGAGTATATTTATTTTTGTTTCTATAGTAGAAATAGTAAGGCAAGTAAACAATGACTGATGTTTTTAAGAAGTCGGATGTTTGGTGTATCCGTTCTAAAGTTTAATACATTATTACTTAACTGATAATATTAATAACACTCGGAGTAGTTTCCACAAACACCAAAACACTTTCACTTCGCTCGACGCGCGTTTCGCCAACCAAGTTGGCATCATCCGGAGACGATTAAAAACTGTTCAGTTTTTAATCGTCTCCTTTCGCCAACCAAGTTGGCATCATCCGGAGACGATTAAAAACTGTTCAGTTTTTAATCGTCTCCGGATGATACCAACTTGGTTGGCGAAACGCGCGTCGAGCGAAGTGAAAGTGTTTTGGTGTTTGTGGAAACTACTCCGAGTGTTACAGTTACATCAAAGGTTCCAGCCCTATCCAGTGATAATATTAATAACAAAATATTTATACAAAATGTTATTAAACTTACCAGAAACGGGAGCAGCTTTATTTAACATTCCTACTTCTTCCTCAACTTCGGATGCAAAAACTGACGAGGGCAAATTCAATTTTGAAATATGCTGCCTTTTAGTCAATTCTTTTTCAATATGATCGGGCCATTCCAGCTTATTATCTCTGGAGTCTTTGAGGTGTTCCAAATAATTACACTCATCATCATAGAATATCCCATACTTCTGTTGTTCTTCGAGTCGTTCCTCTATAGATTTTTTCGTTTCTTTACTATCAAACGGTAAAAGGACTCTTTGCGGGGCATTCTCATCAGCTACTAACGGGTCTTGTTGACTTCTATGCACCAGTTGAAAAGTCACAGCTTTTTTCTTGTCAATTTTTTTAATTTTTGGCTACAATACACATAACCTTAAAAATATCGACCTAGTTGATTGGAATTTAAGCACTTACCATTTTGTTGGTCTAAAGTAAAATAGTAAAACGTGACGATCTAAAATGTCACAAGTATTTTTTAGTTGTGCTGACTCACAACTGAAAATATTTTTGTTTCTAGACAAAAATGTGTTTGATAAAATATCGTGAGTTGTGAGTTCTAGATATGGAGAGATTGAGATTAATGAGATTGGAGAGGGAATTCCTCTTCTTCATATATCTGGTTCCAAGTCACAGAAGTTGTCTTTCTTCCATGATACTATGCTTGGACTTGGATACCACAGAGCACCTTAAGCACCACAGATACCACAGAGCAGAGATACCACAAGGTGCTCTGTGTTGGATACTATGTAGAAGTATCTTTAGTATCATAACCACAAAACACGCAACACACCAGCACCATAAAACGGAAAGTTCCTGATGGCCGAGTGCACCGACCATAGCTAATAATCCTGGATTAGGTTTAAGCTTATTATTAATAAGTGTTTAAGTATCACTTATTAATAAGTGATGCTTAAACCTAATTTACCTAATCTAGGATTATCACCTACGGTGTACTCGGCCATGAAGCACATATCTCTAGTTTATATGAACTACACAATACAAATGAACTAATGCATGGTTATGGCGGCAAAACTATAAAAAATATCAAGGATTTTTCTTATGTAGTACAAAATGTGGTGAAGGTGTGCTTCCGATTAAAATTACTTTCACTAATATTATCACTAAATTATTAACATCAAATGGACGTTTTAAAGGCATGATTCCTAACTAAATTAATTCCCACTAATACAAAAGAAGACGAGAACTATCATGAATGCACAATTTAATATAGGTACCATGTACATCTTGCAACATGAATAATATTCAAAATGATGACGTATTTCATAATAGCGAAAATATTTCATTAGATACTGGTAGTCAAGAAGTGATAGAGGAAACAAAGCGATTATACCTGCACCATCTGGCTAGAGAAATGGTTGCTCTAGGACTTCCATTAGAACCCAGTGAATGTACAGCCAATCCCCAACATACTAACTCACTGCAAATATTGTTCAATAGGTTTGTTGCTTCTCCACAGAGGAGATGGGTTCATGAACAGGCACAAAGTGTAGATTTGGAAACATTGAATTATCATACGTTTCAACAGCTGCTGCATGGCTTATTTCAGGTAATTAGTATATTTACATATTATTTAACTTAATGAGCTGGTCATTATTAAAGGAAGGAGGAATAACATGGGAAAGGGTCTTAGTTCTCTTCTACTTCTGTACTGATTTATCAATACGAGCCCTACAAGAAAGGGCTGTGGAATCATTTATTCAAATCTATAATTGGACAATATGCTACTTCAGTACCAGTCTTTCGGTATGGGTACAAGAGCGAGGTGGTTGGGTGAGATATTTATTTTATACTAAATATTTTTCTATGTCTATATATATATATATATATATATATACTATTAATTTGGTAGGCAATGGTTCTTCACAACTCTCTGACCAGTGTGACGAATATATCAATTTTAGGATTTTGTTGTATTGGTATTTTGGCCGTTTGCGTTTATATTAGAAACAATAACTAGAATAAATTATGGTCGCTCTCTAAAATGTAATTACTTAAATAGCTTTGTTATTATATATATAATATTATTTTTATGTAAGTTTACTGTACATACGTAGATATATAGATGTATTTCAAATTATTATTTTAATATATTTTCTCAAGTGCAGTTCCCGTTTTACTAGACGCAGTGCTGTATTAGATAGCAAGCAGAAAAACCGTTCTTTTCTGGGGCCGGGTATTAGTGGCAGCAATCTTGCCAGTATCTGATTTTAGTCTAGCGCTTTTTTTCCAGAAGTCGTATTTTCCCAATAAATTTTAAGGTATCTTCAAGTTCTATGGTACCTAGTTTGAGCAGTAATTGTCATAGAGTATATTTTAGAAACAACGTTATTATCAACGAAAAGACGACAAAATTTGGATTTATATTTTAATAAGCAAATAAATGCAATACATTTTTAAATATAATAAATACAAAACAATATTAAATTTTAATACTTATTTAATCCAATTGAATTAATTCCTAGACGTGAAAAATCTTTAAAATTTATCTTCGGTTTTAATATAATTGTCTTGGAAATTTTTCAGTTTTCCAATAAGTGCATCTACTGAAATCTCGCCATGAATTATATTATCACGGGTACGTACATTTACCGTATTTCCAGTACGTTCCTTATCACCGACAACTGAAAATTAAAAAATAATTGTCACATGCAAAATTACAATTTCTTATTGTTTACCCAAAATAAAATTAAACTGAGCCAATTGCGCATTTCTAATTTTTTTATTCATGGTGTCTCCTGCGTCTATATCTACTTCGGCCATAAAACCGGCTTCATACAACTTCTGCCTCACATTTTCAGCATATTCGTCATAAGTAGGCCCCACTGGAATGACCATAACTTGACGTGGCGACAGCCAGAAAGGCCATTTGCCAGCATACGATTCCGTTAGAATTGCTATCATTCGTTCAACGGAACCCAGAATTGCCCTATGGATGATCACCGGACGTTTCTTTTCACCACTCTCACTGAAGACAAATAAAGATAACCTTGTAATCTTCGATATTTTACAGCAACAAAACCTTTACATATTGTGGCTAGTAAATTTTATCACATATATTTTAGCTGCTTACTGTTCATGAAAAGGCGGGGTAATACTCAAATTTTAAAGTTGTAAAATTATCAACATTGGGAATAACATAAAATACCCTGAATCACAGATTTGTTGCAGAAAAATAGGGGCAGGTTCCAATTCGTACAATGGGCATTTTCACTAGATTCTTAAATCTCTTAAAACAAATAATATGTTTATTTGAAAGCTAACTGATAGATATTCACCTCATACAAATCACAGTGTTAAATAAAAAAATAAATATTATAGCAACTTGAACACTCAAGACCTTGAGGCTGAGTGACGTCACACAGCCTGGAATTAAGTTGACAGCATTATTTGTCAGAACGCCTATATAGCCCATGCCCACAGCTGCAGTTGTTTACGCGAGGTTTGTGTTATGTTTTGTGCGTTTCTCTAAGAATTTTATTTCTGTTTCTGTACATTATTGCAAGAAAATGGAGACAGGATTTTTTTAAAGGAAGTTCAGAAAATCTGCCGAGAGTTGAGTTTAGCATGGTGGACGAGTTTTACATGTCCAATTTAGATTATTTATCAGCAGAAGTGAAGTTGTCAACAAAGTAAATTTCAACATCAACTGTCAAAAAGAAGGGAACCAACTTTGGTATATAGTACTAATACACTGTTGTGTCATATTTAAGGTCGTAGGCTCTGTGACGTCATGTATAAGCAAGCGCTTTATTTCCGTACTTTAAAAAAAATTCAATAGAAATCATGCTCAAAAAAAATATGAGGCGGGATTTTTTTTATAAAACTATCACTTAAAGCAATACAAAAAATTCAGTAAAAAGGCCCATTGAATTGCCATATTATAATACGTACCTTACATATGACAAATTAAATCTAATAGGTAACTGGAAATCCAACTGAATTGTAGCACACTGGTGTAATCTTTTAAGAGCATCTTGTATGGTTATGTCGATTTTAGGGCCATAAAAAGCACCGTCACCAGGATTTAGTTTCCACGGTTGGCCAAAATTATCTAAACTCTCACTAAGTGCCTATTAAAAAATAAGAAGAACAAGTAAAATAAGTTCTACCTAAAAGGAAATCAGACCTACTTTCTCTGCGTCGTCCCACATGGAGATATCACCAAGGTATTTTTCTGGTCTAGTAGACAATACCAGGTTAAAACTAAAGCCAAAGACTGCATAGATATACTTTAAGAAATCTAAACAGCTGCCGATTTCTTGCTTAATGTGCTCGGGGGCACAGAATATATGTGCGTCATCTTGCTGGAACCTCCTTACTCTGGTCAGCCCAGTGAGGGCCCCTGAGAGTTCGTTTCTGTGCAAAACTCCAAAATCTGCTAAACGGAGCGGTAATTCTCGCCATGAACGAATACGATTATCAAATATGAGACTAAAAACATAAAAGCGACCCTTGTAATAATTTTACTCTCTACATAAATTAAGGTTAATATAGTCGATTAAAGGTAACAAAACTTACCAATGTCCGGGACAGTTCATTGGCTTCAAGGCAAATGTGTCCTTTTCTACGTCAAATGAGAACATATTTTCCTACCAAAAAAAAAAGACAAAAACATTGTATTTCTTTACAAATCTACCACTCACCGCGTAATGAGCCCAGTGACCAGAAGTTTGCCACAGCTTGGCATTGAAGATATTAGGAGACACAACTTCTTGAAATCCACGTTTTCGGTACTCTTTTTTAATGAAGTTTATAAGAGTGTTATATATGTGAGCACCACGTGGTTGGAAGAAACAAGATCCAGGCGATAACTCATGGAAAAAATACAGCTCTTGTTCCTAGAAAATGAAATAAGGATATCTTCACCAGGCGCCAATAAAAAACAATTCCAGGAAAATCACCTTTCCGATTTTTCGATGGTCTCTTTTTGCCGCCTCCTCCTGAAACTGCTGCCACTCCTTAAGTTGCTTAGTGTCTGGGAAACTAATTCCATATACTCTCTGAAGAGACTCAGCATCTGCCTTCCCTTCCCAATAAGTACTAGAGCTCTTAAATGGGTAGAAAAATTAGTAAAAATAGGATTTATATTACTTTGGGTAAAAAATAGGATTTATATTACATTTAATACATAGGATTCTCAAATTGCTTTAGACATATTTAATACTGACAATAGCAGTAGGTACTTTATGGCTCAGCAGAATTTATATTTGCAAACAAAAACTACTGAGGAAACAAACTATAGATGACATACCTATACGGTAATATATCACAAAACATTCAAATGACAGTGCAAAAAAATAATAACAATACGCATTTGATGAAACAGTAATATATTAGTAATAAAATAAGACTATGTTGTGATGAAGTATCGGAGGATATATTACCTTGGTAACTTTAAGTGCCTTTATTTTTCCAGTGTGGCGAACATGTGGCCCCCTGCATAAGTCTATCAGTGGGCCGCATCTGTAGACGGTAGTAGTAGGTGTATTAACTTTTTCATTCAAAATTCGAACTTTGAAAGGATTATACTTGAACATCTCCAACAAATCCTCTTTCTTAATTTCAAGCCTTTCAAATTGTTGCTTATCCTTTACAATATTTTTCATTAAACTTTCCACAACAGGAAAATCACTTTGTGAAACCTAAAAAAATTATAAGATTGCAGATTTGCAGGAGGGTATACAGGAGGCAGTGGCAACATTGCTAACTATTTGGTTTGTTAAAAATATCTCACCCCTTTATCGTCAAGATACATGTCATAATAAAAACCAGATTCAATGGGGGGACCATAACAAAGGCAACCTCCATATATTCTTTCCAAAGCTTCCCCGAGAATGTGTGCCGTGGAGTGCCAAAAGACGCCTTGTGCTTCAGAATCATCAAATTTCAGTAGTTCAAGTTTGCAGTCCTGTTCCAGGGGCCTGTCCAGATCCCACAATACGCTGTTAACTTTGGATATCACTGTGTTGTCTGCCAAACCTTGACTGAAAAAAATCAAATGGCTCCAGAAAAGGAACACAATATATTGGATAAACAGGCAACTGACTAACCTTATTCCTTTAGCGATATCATATGCAGTACTCTTCCATGCAATTGCCTCGACAACTTTACCATCTGGCAAAGTAACCTTAATCGATTTCTCAGGTTTATTTGATAGTTCAGCATCATATTGCTTCTTTAACTTATCCCACAAAAGTAATCTATCTTCTATGTAAGAAGGTGGTGGATTCAACTCCTTTGCAGTGGATTTATCACCTCCAGCACTGGCTTGCTTATTTTTCTTCATTTTTGCCTACACAAAAAATAAAGAATTTATCACTAGAAGAAAACTCGTTTTCTTAAAAACGTTAAATCTGGTATGTAAGATGTAAGTTAGTCACTGACATCGGTTCTTATGCATCATTATTTAATTCTCCTATATTATTGCATCATTGGGTTCTGCAAGAACAATACTACATAAAGGTAAATATTACAAACCAACGTCCCATAGGATTGTCGACACGCCAGCACTACCGCTCTATGAGCACTTAAAATTTTTAACATAACGAAATATTAAAAAAAACAATATTCATGCCTTTTCGTCCTTATTCACATTAATATCCTCAACTCCTTTCACCACGTTGTCAACCATTGTCAGTTCACTTCACTTCCAAAAGACTACTTCGACTACTTATAATAGTTCCTTTAGTATTAGCAGAGTATTAGTATATAGTAGTATTTCTTTAATCTATGAGACTGAGACGACCACAGACGACAGACGTGTGTATGGTGTATTTGTATTGGGTATTGGTGTCAACGATTATAATAGGTTTAGTCATAGAACCTTTTTCTATGGGTTTAGTCTATACAGACTACATCATAGATGACCAGGGCACCGAGCTCTAATTATCTATGCACTACACTTGATTATTACGTATACACTGAGCCACGTAGTACGTAGTCATTCAATCAACAGCCACAGCCTAGTTTAGGAGGAATTTCTTGTTAGAAAGGGAATTAGTCGATCTATGGTAGCGATACTAATATTTATTACCATAAAAAACTGTAATAATTGGTATTGCAGACATATCAATAAAACTAACGCCTGACATTTTTAGAAAAGAATGCATAGAAAAAGCAAAAAATGTTTGAATAAATAATAACTATCCTTTTTCTCTAATCAACAAAATTTTAAAACATATATTGCCTTATTACCATATATAGGTATACCACAACTATCAGAAAATATTTCAAACATTTTAAAAACATGATATACCTACACACAGCACACAAAAATACAAACAATTTAAAATTTCTTTACACAACATCAAAAGACAAAAATCCACTTGAAAAAACTATAAACTATATACCTATACGAAATTCCATGTAAACAATGTGCTGAAGTCTACATTATTGGTCAAACAATGCAACTTCTTGAAGAACGACGGTTAAAAGGTCACAAATATTATAGCTGTAAAAAAACATTCTAATAAAGCAGGTAATAAATTTAACTACGAAAATACTACAGCAGTTATTAACAAAGAACAAAATTATAAAACACTGCTTATTATGGAATCAATTTATATTCAAAACATCCTAATGCATGCAATTACAAAAAATATACAGAACATCTTTGTACAATCTACAGTTTGTTAATATAAAAATATTAAATAAATTAACAAAAAACATTCTCTCTATCGGGACTACGCGGGAGGTCCCGTCTCTATAAATAAACTTATATAGGTATAATAGGTATAGGTAAATACATACTTACTTTTACTATAAATATACATCTACATAATCTTACCTTGCTATATATTGTTACCGTTATTGTCTTATATTAGTTACCGTTAAATTGTTTGCAGTAATTTACCCTTTTTTTATTACCTTAAATTACGTCATAAATTACCGGTAAATTACGAGTCGTAATTTACCGGTCATTTATGTACTATAATCGATAGTACATAAATCAACTTGGAAATCTTGGCTTGGAAATCTGGGTTATGTTTCAAAATAAAATTGCAATGGGAGAGAGAGAGGGAGAGAGTCACACTGTCATTAGATGAATCATCAGATGATTCGGATTCAGATTCAGATGTAGAAGTACTACAATCAGAATATTTTTATTATATTAATTAATTTGTCATTTATTATATTTTATGTTTCGTTAAGTTTTTCAGTTCATTCATTCATTCATCATTTACCATGTTCTGTATTTTCGATCATTTTTGTTATTTTGTCTTAACAGCATACCTATAAATTAATAAAGGCACATTTTGTTTATTTTTTATTTTAAAATCGTGATGTATACTCTTTTTTAAGTATCAATAATATATGAAGCACTAATTCCTGAATTTTGTATAGTAAACGCACATTTATTATTATGTTCATTTTCTTAAAAAAATTACAAAAAAAATACCTGATAATTTACAAAAAGTTTAATTACCTATTTATTTACAAAAAAAATGTAATACCTGGTAATTTACAAAAAATAAATGTAATACCTGGTAATTTACAAAAAAAAATAATTACCCGGTAATTTACAAAAAAAATACCTGAGAATTTATTTCGGTAAAAAGTATTGGGAAATTACCGTGGTAAATTACCAAAAAAATTAATTACCGTAATTTTACATCACTGAATAAGAGTAATAATAAAATATAAATTCGTAGGGTTTCTTGACTGTTCTTCCCTATGATACTAATCGAACATTAATCGAACAGTCTAGTTAGTAGCCTTAAAAATTATTTAAAACTGTCCTGTCAATACTAAAGTTACTATTCAAGTAGGACTTTTTTAGGGGTAGGTAGGGTAGGTATCACCAGAGTAAATAAGAGTGAGTAGGTATTATATTTATATTAAAAATAAAACTGTAGTAATGGCCAACTGATTTTCTAATTTTCTTTGTGAACATATATGAAAATCAATTAATTTTTTATAGGTATAATGTTAACAAAGACAGTGATCTGTTTTAGTACTTGAGTCAACGGTTCGAACAGAAAAAATGCGGCAAATGGCAAATATAGAAAAATATGGAAAATATATAGGGAATTCTAGGGAAAATATGGTTGTTATGTTGTTAGGGAAATCTAAGTAAATTTGGGCAAAAAGTCTGGGGAATAAAAAAATTCGTCTGGTAACCTTTATTCATGCTTCATTCCACACGTACTTCATACTGCTCATATGTTCATACCATAGATCATGATACTAAGATTACAAGATATGCCAACGCTGTACTCCTAGTATCATGACCATAGATTGCCAAACCAAATTACTTCATACTGTCACTTGTCAGAGCAGCACCTATCAGATTTTATTTATTCTATTTATAGAAGGAGTGGGTATATTGGTATATAAGATATAAGTATTATGTATAGCTTCCAGCTTCTATGCTTATATTTCTTATTTATAATCAAAATGAAGAATCTTAGATCATAGAAAGGAAATTCACAAAGATTCTACAATTTGTATATAAAAATGTCTGCCTTACAGGATTTGGAAACACAAAAATCTTATAAGTATTTACATGAAGTTGAAACGCTAGCACAGGAAATACTAACCGTTAAAGAGACAAGGCTGCAATTTTCGAATGCCCAAAATAAGTTCAAAGAAGCTCTACGTGCGTTGGATAATACTGAGGATAGGAAAACATGGATGGAAATGGGTTCTGTATATATTGAGAGACCTACCTCTGAATGTAAGACAATTTTACGAAATGGTACATAAATAATGAATTATTAGTATTGACACAAGCTCATGGAAACTATTTTCAGAAATTTCAAAGTGTGAAGATGATCTCAATGACTTGCACCAACAAATTAAAGAAATGATGCACAAGATTCGGGACCTCGAACATGAACCTCGCTTGGAAGGATATACTCTGAAGCCAATTTCTGTTGTTGAGGCAAAATCACTTCACAAAGGATTTGGATTAATTTAATATATCATTGAGTAGAGGCCTATATTGTGAATAGTACCTACACCTACCTACCTATTATAAATGAATCTTACAATCTGGCAACATTGCAAAACGTCAAAATAAGATATTATAACCTTTCAAATGCATGTTAAAACTGTTTATATTGATTAGAAAGGGTTTCTTTGTGAATTTAACTTATGAAATAATAATGTGTACCAAAGTAGCAGCCGGATTTGTTATATTTCGTAAAGTATGTGATAGAACAGAATATCTGTTATTGCAAACTTCCTATGGATTTCATCACTGGACACCACCAAAGGGTACAATAATACTTACCTCTTACCTATTTGGGTATGTTAAAATGTTATGTTTCATGGTTTTTAATAGGTCATGTAGATCCAGGTGAAACTGAGATGGTAACAGCTTTCCGTGAGACACTGGAAGAATCTGGATTGCTTAAAAGTGACATAAGAATATTCGAGGATAGTAAGAAAGTCTTAAATTATAAAGTTAAAGGATCGCCCAAAATAGTATATTATTGGCTAGCCGAATTAATAAACTCAAATGCTAACATAAAATTATCGGAAGAACATCAAGATTACAAGTGGTTGGATCTTGAAGAGGCCTGCAAATACGTGAAACATAAAAATATGCAAGAAGTTTTATTGGAATTTGACAACTTTATTAAAACGGAAAGTAACCAGTCAACATCATAGATTAATATATTTGATCAACAATTACCACGTATTTATGCACCGTTTAGTCTGAACTAAGTGGGTTCGATCTAGTAAGTCTGGTCATGTATACGGTTGCTAGTTCGACTAACTTTGTTAGCACGGTCTTAGTAAGCTCGAGCTACATATGTGCGCTAGTGCTTTTAGTCCGGTTCCAAAAATCATGTAAATGTTTAGCTCGCTTGTAGGGCACAAAAGCAACAGTTGATGGTTATCTTCAGTTGGTAATAACGTGTCACGTGTCATGTATACAGACAAGTAAAAGGGACCTAATTTGATGCATGTTACATATCAGATGTTATTTCGAACTAAATAGTGCATGTATACATGGTAACTGACAGTGAGCAATGAGCATTGACCTTGACGTTGACTAGGAATTCAAAGATGCTTCGTCATTATGAATTTTTGTGTTGTTTCAATGTTCCATAGAGCATCCACATATTGAAAAGAATCTTTCAATTCTTATTCTTTTGAATTATATTCCTCTTGTGATTGTATACCTACTTAATAGAATAAATATAAAAATTTAAAAAGGATGGTATTTCTTTATTTAAGTGCGCGGATAAATTTTTGCCTGGAATTTCATTTCTAGCTCTAGCGGACATCATTGCTCTCATTCACGAGTGGCTAAAGTGTGAGAAAGAGAAGGATAGTTTCACAGAAGTTCAGATTCTGTACTAGACACATCATAGAACATCGTCACAACATTAGCAAGCAAACATCACCGTTTTTCCCAGGAACTCAACTGACGTTTCTGAGCCTTCACTTTTCGTCGAAGAGTGGGAGTGGGAAGTAGGAACTGTCAGTAGTGTCATAATTTTGCTTAATTTCTTGGTGACTAATTTAACTCGATTTTATTGTCTTAAAAAGTGTTGTGTAAGCAGCAATGAGTTTTTTCGGAAAACTTTTTGGGGGTAAAAAGGAAGATGAAGGGCCAACTACGGGGGAAGCTATACAAAAACTTAGGGAGACTGAGGATATGCTGCTGAAGAAACAGGACTTCCTAGAAAAGAAGATAGATGAATATATGCTAGTTGCGAGGAAGAATGCATCCAAAAATAAAAGGGGTAAGTAAACGAACAAACTATGTTTTAAGTATCTTGGCATCTCGGTTAATTCCATGTTTGATATTCTAACTTGTTTTGTACAGTTGCTCTTCAAGCACTTAAGAAAAAGAAGAGGCTAGAGAAAAATTTACAGCAAATCGATGGCACTCTCACGACAATTGAAATGCAGCGGGAAGCGCTGGAAGGCGCCAACACTAACACAGCTGTGTTGACATCTATGAAAAATGCAGCAGATGCACTTAAAGCAGCACATAAAAACTTGTAAGTATATGCATTTCAATGAAACTCTTAGCAAAGAAGCAAGAACGTTAAATGTCCGCTACGGCGTTCTTTATCTTTTTTGTACTTCTGTTCATCTTAAACAAAACGAATACCAAATATTATGTTTACAGATATTAATCAGATAACAGTAGGATAGTATATTTTTGTTTAACAGTTAGGGCAGAATATTTTTGTTTAATAGACACACAACAGTTCCTTCTATTTTGTGTTTTAGGGATGTCGACAATGTTCATGACATTATGGATGATATTGCGGAGCAGCATGATCTTGCTAACGAAATCTCAAATGCTATCAGTAATCCCGTAGGATTCACGGATGATTTGGATGAAGATGAGCTTGAGAAGGAGTTAGAAGAATTGGAACAAGAAGGGTTAGAAGAAGATTTACTTAAAGTGCCTGGCCCGACAGAATTGCCAGCTATACCAACAGGAGCAATTGCTAAGCCAGTTAAACCAGCAGCCAGTAAGCTTAACTTATAAGTATACCTAGAATAATAACAGTTATGGCGGATGATGGGTATATACAAAAAAATTAACTACAATACCTAAGCGAATAAATTGGTAAATAGGACCAATATGATTACAATTTATGTTTTTTAATGTGGATAACTAGGTAGTTTACTATATATACTTCTATTTATCTGAACATATGGACAAAATGATCGTGTACCTATCCATCTTATAGGTAAATGTGTGCCTGATACTCCTGATACTTCTATCAGTGGCGGCTCGTGGATATTTTAGTTCGGTAGGCAGGGAAGTACGATAGGGGTCCAGACCAATAAAATGCGCCGCATGCTTTTTTTTTTAGCTCAAGGTCAAATGCCTTAAATGCAAAGTTAGATTTCCAAAGGATAGTCCATGCTTTACGAAAATTTGAATTTTGTTACCATTTTTCTGTTCAACTTGGATATTTTAATGACATATATAAATGAATGATATTTGGGCGCTTCATGTTTTTTGTCACCCTCGTTGACAAATTTTTTTTTGAATCAAAATGTCCATGACAAACCCAAACATTCTGCGTCAAATTGGACAAAAGTAGACATAGCCAACAAAATAATTTATTTTTAAAAATACTACCACATAACCACTGGTGATTCTCATACCAACAAAAAACGTTAAAATTTCCCTTCTTCTTTCCCTTAATTATCATACGATTAGGTGGGCAGATTTGCTTCCGCTATGGCGTATTGTTTGTTTGAACTCCCTGGAAATTTTCTGTGTTTTGGCGAGTTAACTATTCTGAAAACATCGGACCACCGGAGGCATGTCTCTGCCGCTATGACCATCGATGCAACGTTTCTACAATGCATTATGAATTGCTGCACAATATAGGTTCGGGGTAGCGATGTAGCCTCGAGCACGTATTTTGGAAAACGTTCCCCGAGCATACACGAAAAAAACCTAGAATTTATATTTGGGGTGAAGTGAAGCGGTTCTTTCTGCAAATATTCAAATTTCTCGAAATGTTGAAAGTGCTCAAAATGTATTCACATTCTGTGTTGCAAATAATACAGTAATAACTTATACCATCAAAAAATATATAAAAAAATAGAAAAAACTTAAGTATGCATGTAGTAGCATAGTGTAAGATAAATATAGCTTTGACATACTAGCTTAAAAGTCAAATTAATTAATATTAATTAGAAATTAGAAGAAATCGGAAAAAAAATCTATTTACACTTTGCAGACGTACACTATCTACAGAGCACAGCAATATTTGTAAATATTACTTTACTTGTGGCCCAGCATAATAAAAATATTAAGTAAAAAATAGCAAAAACATAAAGTAACGTAAAGTTAGTAACTTAAAGTAACATTTACGTTACTAATAGTAACACTCATGTTTTTGCTATTTTTTGTACTTAATAATTTTTTATGTTAGAAGTTATTACTGTATTATTTGTTATTTGCAACACCGAATATGAATACACTCTTATTTTTACATGAATCATTAGAAGCACTTTGAGTAGTTTCAGCATTTTGAGAATTTTGAGCATTTTCCACGAAAAGTAAGTTTCTAAAAACTTCACTACACCTCAAATATAAATTTTAGGATTTTTTTCTTTATGCTCGTTTATGCTCATCGTGCTTG
The DNA here is from genome assembly GCA_964058915.1 of Tetropium fuscum. NCBI lineage: Eukaryota > Metazoa > Arthropoda > Insecta > Coleoptera > Cerambycidae > Tetropium > Tetropium fuscum. The sequence goes on along the minus strand of CAXKVY010002912.1, from coordinate 57,827 downwards.
AGGAACATTCTACAAAAATACGTGCTCGAGTATTTCACTCGAGATACGTGCTCGAGAGAAGAGAGAAGGGTAGCTGATTGGCCGGTATCGTGCTGAAAATTCTCTATTGCGCTGAGTGTGCTCTGTGGGGAACGTTCACGGAGAGAGCAATCATGCGCGAACGTTCGCCACAGCACGAAGGGAACGTTCTCCCCTTTACATCACTAGCTCGCGGTATGATAGCTGTTTAAGAAAATAATTCGGGCGCTTACAACAAATAATATTATGGGGAGTACTCTGATAATCAAACTTTTTCAGTTATCATGAATTATTATATATATATTTATATGAATATAAATTTAAATTATTTATATAAATAATTTTATAAATTATTTTTGGGATTAACGGGCACGTTCCCTGGCCCAGATATAACGCTTTTAAGTTATTTTTTTTGTATACTACTTTCATAAACTTCTCAGCCTGTTTAGTTATTTATAAACTTCTAAGTTTATAAAACACCAGTGCAACATATTGGAAGATTATCTGAAACGTATAGTGCCGTATATTTTATGTATTTATATAAAATAATAACTATTCTTGTTCCAGAAAAAGCTGAGGACGATGATGATATGAAAGAACTAGAGGCCTGGGCGTCATAAGAAGTACTAACCACTCGCAGCAGTAAACACTTTGTGCACTTTAAAAGTTTATAATGTAAGAGACATAAAAATTTAATAATTTGTAATATATATTTAAATAGCCACAGCTGTTGGCTTTCGTTTGCTTTTGTATTATGTATATATTATATAGTAATTCGTAATTAATGTTTAAAACATTCAAAAAATCTAGGGAATAGTAATTAATTTTTATTTTGGTAGTTTTAAATATTAAAGTATATTTACATAAGGTAAATTGTTTTATTTATATAATTACAACTTGTTGTAATTTGCTGTAGGACCTGGATCTTGTAAGCTTGTAAACCAAGATCTTTTCGTAAAATCTTCCATGCAGTGATTGCAGTGGACAAACACAGCTCCAATACAATGCAAGATAGCGAATCAACTCTTTCAGGTATATGTTGTTTCACAGCAGTCAGTTAGCCACAACTTTTTCGTTGCACACTGTACGACTAGGATACGCTTGCTGCTAAAACCATCCATAGTTATTCTATTAGTTGCTTGGATGGATGATTGTAAATTTATGACATTAAAGACAGAAAATCAGTAAAAGTCATTTGGAGTATCAAATAATAGTTCTGTTTAAATGTTAATTAAATGTGTTTGGAAGATGTAATTTTTTTGTGAATTGGCCTTGTTGCGATCTAATGCGGTTGGTTTCTTTTTTGTGGGAATATGTGAAGGTCCTAGTCTATGCCAATAAATTGCAGATGACGGATGACTCAGTTGGAAGCCACCATTCGCCCCATTTTTGCTGATTGATGGAAAACTGGTAAGTAATTGTAGTCAGCTGCGGCGCACATATGCCCGGAATCAAGTATTTAGACAATACATTATCATTCCATTTATGCCTCTAAAAATAAATAATAATAATACATTACTGTGCATGAGCGGTTAAATCTTAATTCATATACCTATTTAATTCATCACAGGTTTGCCAGAGAGTTGATAGCCTAGCGGTAAAGCATATGCCTTGTATACTGTAGATTTCGAATCCCACAGCTGCTATTTTTTTCTACTTTCGTACATAATCCCTTGCCCTTTCAGATATACGACACAATTATTTTTCCCTTGTCCTAAAACAATTACTTTTGTCACAGGGTCGTCCAACTGACCAAATAATAAAGATAATTGTACATGACATATGGTGCCCCAAGGCGAAACCAGTGGGTTTCCCAAAAATATTTTTCAAGACAGGGTTCGCCTAACTGAAAAAATTATACAGATACGTGTACATGGCATTAGGTCCCCCAAGGAGAACCAGATGGTTTCATAACTTGTTTAGATTGTTGCGTCACCTTGGCGGCTTCATCAACGAGAGTATTATTGGCAACGTTGAATTCAATAAGGTTCAAATCTGAGAAGCATGCTCTAATAACATGCTTTAACTTTATCAATGAGTCCTGTAACTTCGACTGGTCTCGATATGTAACATTAAAATATGTTACCAAATTGAGCTCATCATTTGATACTATTAAGAGTCCTTCCATTGGAAGATTCAGTATGTTCAAACACATTTCTGTTTGAATCTGAAGAGGTAGTAATTAGTAATGTTAAGTATAGAAGAATACTTGGGGTAATGTGTTACCGAATTCAGAAGGAAGACTTCTGGAATAATTTGTAAATTCAGAGACCATAAGTGAAAGGAAACCAATTTGCAATTTTCAGTGAAAATATAGCAGGTTTCATCTACAAAACCTCTGCAGCAAGAAACTTTCCTTCAACATAAAATGAGCCAAGCCGAGTTGTATGATTGTAAGAGTAATATCACAGAGTACTGTGCTCTGGTAATATTATAATTTATAATCTATTACTATTAGTAGTAATTTGAGATACATATATCTCCAATATGTAATTGCCTAGAAGGATTACCTTTTTTACATTCTGGCTCCCCAGGATAAGAGATTTTGATAAACAGAGTGGTTTACTCCGATTATACTTTTGTTCATAGCGAAGCTCCTTTTTTTTATATTAGTAGACACTTAAAATTCCGAGTGTCACAATTTGTTTTCAGTATACAGTCGGCTAACATCAAAAGCTATTTATAGTTTATCCTTTACTCTTTGCCGCCAGCCGCCTGAATTGTGACACTTGGAAATTTAAAAGTGCACAGAACTATACTTGGGTACTCTTGCACTATAGAATTTCTTAAATTTGATGGTCCATGAACCGCTGATTGAGGATGAAAACTATGAAAAAGTTTTTTTTTTAAATCAGCACGGACGTATGGTTTTCGAGAAATCGAATTATGAATGCACTGCGTTTTTGTAAGTAAGTGCGGCTCGTCCGTTTGGAGCGGCGCGGCCCAAAATATATATATATATATATATATATATATATATATATATATATATATATATATATATATAAGTAAGAAGTTTTGTCAAGTAATTGATATTATATACCATATTCACTATTTAATTACATAGTAGGCGTTACATAATGCTTTAAAACACAATACTTGAATTTTAAATTACCACATCAGGACGTATCACATAAATATAGTAAGTATATCTATTATTATTATCTACATACCATTCTTTAAATTAATTTTATCCACTCTTTTTCACAGTCACCCATTGTTTTGAGAACTCCTCAATTTTAGGAAGCGATACAATTTGGGCTTACTTATTTCTTTAGTATTTCGACTATTATTACAAAACCTCGCGACAGCACAGGTCGAAATTGTTTAAGAAATTGTAGCACATATAATAACACTTATGTATACCTACACAAAACGCAGAATATTGTCAATTTCAAATTGAAAACAACAGTAGGTGGGTATTTACATTCAACTGTGTAAAAATGGCGCCTAAAATCATGTTGGCGAGAAATACGTCATATATGGACTACGTGCGCACGACTGACTAAGTTTGGTTCGTCAAGGTCAACCTGACATATGTCTTTGTATCATGAATCAAAGTAACCTCAACAAACCTAAAAGAACTGTTAACAACTTAACATATAGAAAGACAACTAAACTCAGATGGAACCAACCAATATTAATTGGAATCAACCTTCAAATTAAAATACAGAGGACGAAAATAGAACGCATGCGCTGTCATGAATCGGGTTCCTGCATTTACCGCCGTCTCAATCTCCATAATATACGCTTGTAGTCTGGCAAAAATTTTGAAAGACATGAATTTTACTTATGGAAAAGTAGACAGAAAGAGTATTCTCATAGAAAAATATGAAATAGTTGCTTAAGCATAATCCATCCGCCAAATTTGGCGGATGGATTATCTTCAAAAAATAAAAAAGTTTCATGACATGAGACGAAACATGGGAGAGTCCTGGCAGTATGGGATCGTGAAAAATGTACGGCAAGCTGCGATTGCTGACTGGACAACTGGTTTAAAAATGCCGTCTGGAAAAGGTCGCCGTTTAATCATAACGCATATTGGAAGTGATAGTGGATTTTTCCGTGATGGATAATTGATATTTCAATCTAAGAAGACCAGAGACTACCACGAGGAAATCAATTCCGAAGTATACGAGAAATGGTTTGTTGGTGTACTTAAGCATTTGGAATCAGGAAGTGTCGTGGTTATGGATAATGATAATGCGCCTTATCATAGCCGAAAATGTGAACAAACACCCCAACAATCATGGAGAAAGAGAATAATTCAAGAATGGTTAACAGAAAATGGCGTATTCCTTACCAAGAAAATTACTTGAAGGCGGAAATATTGCAAGTTGCTAAGGTCCATGCCCATAAATATAAGAAACTGGCATTGACGCATGGAGTCACATTTTGCTGAGATCTGAGATTACCTCCTGCGAATTGATCTGGGCACAAGTAAAAGGAGAAGTGGCGTGAGTGAATCGGACTTTAAAATTAGCTGACGTAGAGAGACATCTTCGACAAGCAATGGAAAATGTCAGAGCAGAAAATTGGCAGAAGTGTATTAATCACGTGATGAAAGAGGAACAGATAATGTGGGATGTGGATTTGGCGGTTGATCAAGCCATAGAACCCATTGTGATTAATATGGGAAATGGTGATAGCGACAGTGAAGATGAAGTGGGACGTGATTGAAAATAGTGATATTAGTGATTATAATATTATTAAATAGTGACAATATAGAAAATAGTGGTATTAATTACAGTTTTTAAGGTGTAATGTATTATTAAGGTATTTTTATTTTTTGTTGAGAATTGTTTGCTTTATTTTTGGATATATAGGTGTTTTATTTTATTTGTCTTATTGTTTTTATTTTTTGTTGAGAATTTTTTGCTTTATTTTGGAATATGGGTGTATTTATTTTATCGTTTTTATTTTTAGTTGATATTTTTTGCTCTATTTTGGAATATAGGTATATATTTATTTTATTTTTCCGTTTTAAAGTTTATTTTTCACAGTTACTTAGCTGTTTTGTACATATTTATTTTTGTTTCTTGTGGGAAATATGTCTACTGGCGGACCACCCACTACAAAATGGTAACGCGCTGAAAGCAATACTTCATCAGTGGTGTGGAAACTTGCTGACAATATCAGCAATATGTTGAAAATATGCATATGAAAACCTTCAACTTATTTCAACCACCTAAAAAAAATGCCTACAAAATGAGAAACTTTGTGTAGGTCAGGGTTGCCGGTCGTTGAACTACACATACAATTAGAATCAGCCCGAACAATTTTGGTTCGGCAGTCTGACATACCGTTGTCTTCGTATCATGATCTGACCTAACGATTTTTTGTCTATGGAAATAAAGTAGGTACACCAAGGGTCAAATGTTTTTCAAACCCGCGCTGTTATATTAATTATAATATAGTACATGTACATTATATATGTACATTTGTACAATGTGTACATATTAGTATGTACTACAAATAGTAGTACATATTTCTGGGTCCCTATATAAATATATTAAACTATGTTTCTAGGCTTTCTGGTGTACATTATCAAAATGAGCAATATGAGATATGAGCATATAATAGGGAACATGACTAATATTTTAAATATAAGAATAATACTAGAAAACATAGCGTCACGTTGTAATAAAACGTTTACTTCAAAAGAAAACAAGATTTCTAATTCCGCGCGATCAGTATGAAGGATCTAAACAGCGATAAAATTGAAGCGGCCCGAAACTGGCTGTGACGTCACAAATTACAATGAATGCGCCTAATATGAAGTATGATATCAAGCGGTCGAGAGCTGGGATCTCCTGTAGCCGACCGAATCGGTCTCCTCGTCGTTTGTAAATTGTAGGCGCGCGCCAATATCCTTGGCTATAGATGTGACCTCGATAAGAGGGGGCCGAGCGGTACCATCGCTCTTTACCCCTAATATCTATGTAGGCCGAGACCGCCTCGTAAGGGGTAAGGGCCTTCGTAAGGGGCTTGGTATGACCTCGTTGGTCTCATACCAAGGGGCACCTACTGCAGTCCGAAGCGCTATGTTTTCCACTGCTTGGATCCTCTTGAGGTGCGTCTTCGCTGCGTATACCCATGCGGTCGATGCGTAGGTCAGCTGGGGGCGTAAGACGGTCTTGATGAGGGTTGTCTTGTTCTTCAGGGTCAGTCTCTTGTCACCGGCTAACATTGGGTACAGCAGGGCTCGGGTGAACTTTGCCTTTTTCGTAATGGCATCTATATGTTCCTTCCATGTCAGGGCTCGATCCAGGGTCACGCCAAGGTACTTGACGTTGTTCTCCCACTGGATGTTGACGTCGTTCATGGTGATGTGTCCTGGCCTCTGCTTGCGAACCCTCCGGAACAGCACTGCTTGGCTCTTCTCCGCGTTGATTTCCACCTTCCATCGGTTGCACCAGTCCTCGAGAAGCGACGCGGCTTCCTGCAGGTAGCGGGTGGCCTGCCTCGCTACTTTGGCTCGGATGGTCCGGCCTCGTAGGTAGGATTGGATCAGCTTGAGGAGGGATACCGGAAAACCGGCGTCCATCATCTTGATAATCAATCCGACATGCCATACTCTGTCGAAGGCTTTGGCGATGTCCAGGAAGATTGCCCCTGTGACCTCTCTTCGGTTGAATCCCTCGGTGACGTACTCCGCTAGCCGCAGTACTTGCAGCTCCGTGGAATGTCCTCTTCTGAACGCGAATTGCTCGTCTGGGATGGCTTCTAGCTCTTCTGTTTTCTCCTTAATCCTGTCCAAGATGACCTTTTCGACAATTTTGCTCATCGCTGGCAGTAGGCTGATCGGCCTGTAATTTTGGGGGAAGAGGTGGTCCTTCCCGGGCTTGGGGATGAAAATCACGTCTGCCTTTTTCCATCTGGAGGGGAAATACCGGAGCCTCAAAATAGCATTCGTGATAGCCACAAGTGTGGCCACTCCTTTAAGAGGGAGCTTCCTGAGAATCCGGTTTCCTATCCCGTCTCGACCAGGTGCCTTCCGTACGTTGACGTGGGCCAGGATACCGATGATCTCTTCTGGAGATGCTGGTCGGATCTGGTCCTCGTCTGGCTGTCGTCTTAGCCTCCTAGCCCTTCGGTCCACCTCGTCTACGTGGTCCTCGTTCTCGTCTGGCGGGTCAAACTCCCTACACTGCAGTTCGAGATTGTCGGCGAAAGCTTCCGCTTTTTCTCGTCGGGTGTAAACAAGTCCTCTCTCACCGTGGATTGGAGGCATCGGTTTTCGGGTGGATCTCAGGGCTCGCTGCACTTTCCATAGGCTGTTGTCCTGGGGGTCTAGGGACTCCAGATCGTGCTGCCATATTTCGTCTCGGTGCTCTTGGAGGGCTGCTTTGACTCTCCGGTTGAGTTGGTTGACCAAGTGCTTATCCGCTGGGTCCTGCGTCCTGAGAGCGCGTTTCTTCGCTCTTCTGCGGTCCCTGATTAGCTGCTTGGTCTCTTCAGAAATTTCTCCGGTTGGGTCTGCTTCCCGTCTCACGCTGTTTTCCGTTGTGCTGGCGCATAGCGCTGTGCTTATACTTTCCTCGAGGTGGGCTATGGCTGCTTCGACTGCAGGTTCGTCCTCGATTCGGGGTACTGCAATGGACCTTTGCAGATGGGCTTGGAACTGCGGCCAGTCCGTCCTTTTCTTGGTGAACCATTCGTCGTTATCTGCTCGTGCTATGCCCAGGTGAAGTAGGATGGGGTCGTGATCTGAGGATCCTCTCTGAGGTTCTCGAGGTGGAACTGCATAGGCACATTGCGCATGAGTGCAATGTCCAGCACGTCCGGGCGCCCTCCGTGAGAGGGGAAGTGGGTGGGTTCCGGAGGTCCCAGCGCCAGGATATTGCGCTGCTCCAGGTATCTTCGTAGCTGGCGTCCTCTCTGGTTGGTGTTTGCGTTACTCCAGTCCGTTGTCTTCGCGTTCAGGTCTCCGATGACGATTCCTTGTGCCCCAGGTGGTAGTAGGGCTTCCATATCCTCGCTGAGCAGTTGACTTCGCGGGGGAAGGTAGGCTGCCGTGATGTTAATAGGTCCGTTGCTTCTGGTATTTATGGCCACGGTAACGGCTTCCATATTATCCGTGGTGAGTGCCAGGGCATGGTGGTCCAGGCTGGATTTCACCAGCAAGGCTACGCATCCCCCGTTTCTGTTCCGATCTCTGCGGTGTATCTGGTAGCCTCGTACTTTGAACCTGAGATCAGGCTCTAGCCTGGTATCCTGCAAGGCGATCACCTCTATTTTGGTCCGCGCTAGAAGTTCTTCTAGCTCTACTTTTCGGGCTCTAACACCGTTGACGTTCCAAGAGGCGATCTGCAGGGCATCAGGCTTCACTCTATTGGCCATTCAGGGTTGGAAGAGCCGTGAAGAGGAGGCTTAGGGCCTGTCTCAGCTGGGCAATCAACTCCATGTTGATGGGCTGCTGCTTCTCGGGGCTCTCGTCGGCTTTAGGTGGGGCCTGACTGGTCTTCTTTGTCGCATCTGCAAATGAAAAACCGGTTAGTACGGGAGTAGCTTTTGTGCCCTTACCTGTGTTTGTTGGCGTTCCTGTTGGGGCTTGTTGGTGTTTTCCTGGTTGCGCCATCTTCTTGGGTGCTTTCGGGCAACCCCTGTAGTTAGCGGGGTGGCATCCTCCGCAGTTGGCGCATTTAGCTGGCAGCTCTCTTATCTTCTTGCAGTCAGAAGTGCGATGATCTTCGCCGCATTTCACACACTTATGTTTGGCCGTGCAGTTTCTCTGGGAGTGCCCGAACTTTTGGCAGCGATAGCACTGCCCGACCTCTCTCGGTGCTCGCTGTCTTTCCACCTTGACGACGAGGTGGCAGCAACGGGACACCTCCATGATCGCCTCCTCGGTGGTTGGTAGCTGTACTAGTACCAGCGGGATTTTCTCGCTGGTCCTGCGGCTTGACATCCTCTGAACGGAGGATGGATGGAAGCCCTGCTTTGCCAGATCCTCTGCTATCTCGGCTCCGGTCATTCCGGATGGCAGCCCTCGAATGACTACTCGTAGCAGCTTCTCTTCGGGGAGGGCGAAAGTATGGAATTCCACTTTCTGTTCCCTGAAAATCCGCGCTATCTTGCGATAATCATCAGGGGTCACGACCCCTGATGATTATAGCTGGCTGGATGCGGATGCCTTCGCCTGTGAGCTTCGCTTTGGTGAAGTTCGCCCTGGCTACGGTCAGCTTGCCGCCCATCGCTGTCCACAGGTCCTTGTTCCTGAGGATCTGTTCCACGGTTTCCTCGGGCTCCGTTGCTTGGGTCTCTGTGGTCTTCGCGGCTACTGTGGGGGCCTCGCGGGCTGTCTGCCTCATCGCGGGGGTCTCTTCTTCGTCCGATGTATCTATCATCGGTCGGTACTTCTTCTTGGTTCTAATTGTAGGCTGTGGCGTCACGATTTTGAACCTGTTTGAAACGGTTCGCTCGCGCGTGAGACTAATATTTTTTTTATAACAAATTTATTATTCGGAATTAAGGCGTCATAAGTATTTTGCATATCTTATTTTTCTGTATGGTAGAACATTCTTATGCAATACAAAAATGGGAATGTTCCCTATTATATCAGACAATCACTACAAGTGTTTTGTTTTGTATGATATCAGATATACCTATATACCTACCTGATGATCGATACAGTCATGACAATCACATAACATTTTAAAATCTACAACTTTAGGTGGTTGTTAGTATTTTTTGTGGTACCTAGGATCTAGAAATTAAAAAAGGATTAGCCGATTTTCGACGTACAGAAAAAATATACCTAATTATTTTATCTATTAGGTTTGGCCCCCTTTGGCTTTTTATTACCAATTTGGACCTAGGCCAATTTCTAATCAACATGCGTACGCGTACCTAGGTATCTTATATTTTGTGAAAGTGACCTTATCCATACCTATAATATGTGTGTTGTAAACTCGTAGCGTGAACTTATGATATGCACTGATATAAATTAATCAAGGGCGATAAGAGATGAACAATAATTGATTTTTGTTTTGCCTTTGCCATTCGGATTTCTCTGTCAAGTGCAAAGTGCTCTTTTAAGTCTCAAGTGCCAATTTCTAAAATTTATAAGCGATTTGTGTAATCATGACCGACAATAATTTGGAGTAAAATATTAAATATTTGTGTTCATGCAGTTACTTTTACCTGTATATGTTGGATAAAATGACAAAAAAGTGGTACAAATAAAATCACCAGCACCAGTCATGTTTGAAGGTTAGCTTTCAGCTTGTTCAGCTGATTGGTTTATTGCCCCAGTATTCCTAGTAATAATTATTCTCTTTAAATTCTACAGATTTTAGATTATTATATTACGTTAATCTGTCTGTACCTCTTTGTGTTTCTAATAATGTTTTTATCTTTTTTTCGAAAAAAAATTCCAGATGAGAAAGGGAAATCTATCTCAAGTGACGTTTTCAAAGATAGTATTGAATTAAGAGAAACAGTATATGGTAAAGTTCTTGTGTATGTAATTAGGAAATAATGCAGACTTGTCTTATTCGTAGATTTAATAAGGAGTATAAAGGACCCTGAGAAACCGAACACACTAGAAGAACTTAATGTAGTTTATGAGGATGGTATCAAAGTATTGCATATATTATATCAAAGAATAATAATATACTTTCTACTAATTTTTGCTTTTAGGTTCTAAAACCTACATCCGGAAACATTAATGTGGTTAGAGTGGAATTTAATCCTACGGTACCGCATTGTTCGCTAGCAACATTAATAGGGTTATGCATACGTATAAAATTGGATCGAAACATGCCATGCCCAATAAAACTAGACATATTCATTAAAAATGGTGCACATACAACTGAACATGAAAGTTAGTAGGTATTCTTATAAAATAGGTTCACAGTTTAATTATAGAGCAGCTACAGTATATTAGGGATTATAACTGATTATAATGGGACTTTATATCTGACAAATAAGTGTTAATTAGGCGGACAGTACCTACAGTCTACAGTGCAGCAGTCACTTAAAGTTGTACTTACCTAGTCAATGAAAAGTGGACATCATATTTTTTTTTATATTAAATAGTATAATTCAAACAAATCTATAGATAAAGAGTCCTTATTTCCTTACGCTTTGGGCATCCAAACCACAACTGGGAGAAGGTTTTTACAATAATTATATGAGGATAGGATGAGGGATACCATTATCGTATGTTTGATAACCAGCTTTTTAAATAGAATGGTAAATTTCAATCTGCGATGATTTTTTGCGACTCATTTTAATCTAGAACTAGTCAACACAAAGTAGGTATAATTACTATAAGCATACTATACTCTACCAGCGCCTTTTTAAATTTTATTATAAAAGACATATGACTCAATTTTATTATAAAAGACATATGACAGTCTTGCCCAGTAAACTCTATACCATAGACTAATATATTTTTTATATACCTATACTAACCATTGGTTTTGCCATTACTACACACCTTGTTCCTGCATATTTGTTTAAATTTTTAACAGGAAATTATAAATATCGGAATTTACAAACAAAGAAGGGAAACCTCGCCTGTAAATTAATTCATAGACAATGGTATAAAATAGTTATGTTTAAGAATACAGAATACTTTTGAAATTGCTACAATTAATTATTGCTAGTCATATTAATTAAAACTTATATTTCAGTTAATAAGCAAATAAACGATAAAGAACGGATAGCTGCAGCCATGGACAACCCAAATTTAAAGAAAATGGTTGAGACTTGTATATTAGAAGAAGACTGATGACATTCATATATTAGTATAATAGAGCGTTTATATTATGGTAATTGTAGATAATAAAGGTATATTGATATCAAAAAATTTTATTTGTATGCTTTATATATAGTATTTTTTAGAAAATAGCATGTTTATTATAGATAGGTGTCACCTCTATGTAATCTATGGATATCACTTTTCAGTTTACATACCTAGGTAGGTAAACAACTCAATAAAATAAAACAGTCCTACATCTATGAAAGCGCTCTTAGTTGATTAAATGTGGCAAAATAAGATGTAAATTAATAAGGAATTCAAATCGGAATGGAAGCAGCAGCTATGCTGTGTTAAAGAAGTGTATTATTTATAAAAGTGAATCATGCCATGGCCATGCCGTAGACACGGAAGAGAGAGCTATAATCTCTCTCTTCTGTGCCGTAGAGGACACTTGATGTCAAAATGGCGGTAAAATAAGATTTAAGAATAACGAACCACTTGGAAAGGTCAAGTTCAATTAATAATAACGGCCATAAAATTAAATATTTGAACACTCCCTATTAATATAGTCGAAGCCGATAATGTTTTCCATGTTTTCTGCGGTTTATGTGCATTTACAATAGAATCTACGCACTGTTGTTGTTTTCAGTTGCGTCGCGTGTTGCGCAGTTGCGCGTGTCGCAGGAGAAAAATGTCACGTGACGTGACATATGCAAATTTTGTTAGTGCTTCGAATTGTGTTGGTTGATCCTGGCGTTACGTCAGAAGCATTGGGAGAAACTGAGAAACGTTCAATTGCAAATTTTCACGGCAGTTGAAAATAGATTTCTGCGAAGCATGCTTTTAAACTAAAAGAAGATGTATGAGCCACGAGAGCAATTAAAAAATCGTATTTATTATGCTGCAAAAGACGGTATGTCCTTAACCCTTTACACTTTAATGAGTGATCTGGAGAAAAATGAAGTGGATCCCTTAATAGACGAGGTAGGTCGTTGACAATTTTATTTTATTAGATGTATATTATTTACCCTTTGTTCTTAAAGGCTAATGACAGGACATTGTTCATTCGAGTAATTTTTTGGCAGCAATTTTTCTTTAAAAATAAACCATCTGGAATTTCTCAAATGATACTTATGATACTCATGTTGGTTATTCCTGATTCCAGAAAATATCCGAGGATGATGGACAAGAATGTACACCTTTGATTGTAGCAGCACGAAATGGACATGAGAAGGTTGTACGAATGCTGCTAACGAAATTTAACCCTAACCTCGAAGAGGAGGGAATTGTTAAATTCGATGGCTACGTTATTGAGGGTGCTAGTGCGTTGTGGTGTGCGGCATGTGCAGGTTTGAAATCACAACAATATTTACCAGGCGCTGTATTCTGTATTTATATCCTTTTATAACTGCTTTTAGCTAAAAAGCACTTCTAACGATCTTATCACTGTTTGTTCTTTTAAGGAATCTACCGCAATAATCACGTTCTCAGATCGTTAAATGCAATTTTAACTAAAAGAAGCTAGGTATAAGAGAAGATATAAACATGGCTTTTCCATTAAACTAGTTCCAATCATACTGTATATATTTGTATTATACTTGCAGTAAATGAGACAACAGTAGTTTGAGGAAAAGGAGAACTAAATTTGATGCTTTATTTATAGTGTTTCGAGGATTAGGAAATGAACTGTATTATGTTACAGTGTACTTAAACTACCGTTAAATTGTCGTGTACCAAAATGCCATTAATAGACACGACGCAATTGGAATGGCAGGTTTGGCGGCTTTTGATTGGAATACCATTCGCTTCGCTCATATAAATCAAATATTTTGTTCTTCAGACGTTTGCTACAACCGGTCGTAGCTCAGCCGTATAGTGCGTGGCTCGTATGCTATAAGTTGGAAGTTCGATTCCCACATCTTCTACTATTTTCTTCTGTATTTTTTAGTTACCTAATTACTTATACTTAGAAATACATGTACATGGCATAAGGTCTGCCAAGTTTTGTCACAATTACTTTTATCATTAAGTCAGCAATTGACCAAATAGTGAAAATAAGTGTACTTACATGGCATAAGATATGCCCAGGTGGACCAGTTGGTTTCCCAAGAATATTTTTAGATTTTTACGTTACAGGAAAGAGGGTCGATTTTTATGAGACTGTATTTGTTTTAACTTTCTTTTGATAAAAGGGCAAGCATTTTAATATCATTGAAAACCAAAAAGAAACAAAAATATTACCGGAAAGCATCCAGCGGGATAGTACCCGCTTTTTCTGTTGTCCTAAGGTACACTTTCACTCCTCCAAAAGACATGCCATATGAAATCGCGGAAAATAAACGGATTATATCCCAGTCTATAAGAAAGAGTTGTGTCATCCAGGATCTATTAAAAGTAAATTATAGTCATAAGATCAGCAATATTGTGTCAGTTCTCCACTTTTCCATGGAGTCGCATCTACCAATGATCCTACAGTACCAGCAGCAGTTGAATAATGAGTTAATTTATAAAAGCGTACAAATTAAATATTACAATTTGCTGCACACCGAAAATGTGATGCCTACAATTCGAAAAAGAAATCAAATAAATATTGGATTAAGATTATACAAAATTTATTTATGATAAAATAAGGTTAGGTTCATTAGGTAAAGGTCTTTATCTAGAAAAACGGTGATTGTGGACCACTGATTTATTTATCAGTACCAGACAAACATGTAGGTACATCATGTTATCTCTGGATATGTATTTGATAAAGTTTTCACAGTTAACATGATTTTTTTCTAACATGCAGTAGTTCGGCGGATTTCTGTAAGAATTATGCACAAGATGTTAAAAGCGATTTCTATTTTCTGTCGTGTCAGTAGGGACCAAACGACCATGTTCAGAATGGGAGCCCATTGGATCGGTCACTTTTTTTACCCTGAGGTGAATACCAGGTGAATAACGTGGTGAGGTGAATAACGGAAAACTGATGCATTTTTCGGGAAAACTTGGAAAGACCTTTAATATGAGCACAGTTACTTCAATACTGCGTTATAAGTAAGCTAGGTACGATGCAAACACGGTGGGCCGCTCAAATGTTTGAGAAAAAAATGAGTACTAAAGCTCCAGTCATTCCCACCAGAATGGATATAAATGACAGATAACAGCTGAGCGTCTCCACCTAAGTGAATTAACGTAATTGGTCAAACTTATTCCATATTCTGTAAGAGATAAAATATCGCCAACTACTAAGGTAACAGTTAACGTCTTATTCCCGGTATCGTGAACCAACGTATTGAACTGTGTTGGCTCAATTTTAACGGTTACAATCAATCAATCAATCAAAAAACTTTATTCATCACATAAAATTTTTATATAGATATGAAAACTTATCGGACTAGTCAATCTACTGAAAATATTTCTTAACACACAGATATACAACTAACAAACTTAAGATACAACTTAACACACTTAAAAACTTACAAACTTACTTAAAAACTGACAAACTTAAAATACAACTTAAAAACTGACAAATTTAAAATACAGCTGACAAACAATTATGCATATAGGTATTCTTCTACAGAATAGAATGCCCTGCTGAGTAAATAATTGTATAAAACATTTTTAAAAATATTAAAATTATTTAAATTTACAGTACTAGCAAACACACTACAGTTTATTGAAGCACATAGTACCCTGGTAGAGATGTGAATTTTGGCCTGCACTTAGTCTTGTATATGGCTGATCCAGATTGTCTTTGTTGCGAGTGTTGTAGTGATGCATACATTTGTTATTCATTAATGACGTTTCTTGTTGTTTTATATTTATGGTAACAAGATGTATATAAAGAGAGGGAATTGTTAATATGGATAAATCAGAAAACATTTGTGTACAGGATGTTATGGGAGCTCCGACCATACATCTAATAACTGCCCATTTATTTGCTATACCACATACACCAAAATGTGATAATATTTCCAATAGTTTAATAGTCCAATAGTCTCCAGCATAAGTTTAAGTTAACATCCATCAGGAACCAGCTTTTTCGAAAACATGACAGAAGCCTTATTCTGCATAATTAAATAAGATATATAGTTCACCCCTTAACAGATAAACCGCCAAGCCATTTTGGCGAACGAGATTGGTTTTCCGATTTTATTTTTTTAAGGTTATGTACTAAGTATCACAGCCTATGTATTATGGGCCTCGAGACAGTTATAATCAGGTTTCTTACTCCCAAAAACATAGAGCTGCACCCAGAAATGATCTCGCTACGACAACTGAAACGGAATTAATAGTCCAAAATTACATTAGGGCCCAAACTGTACTTTGCGCGACTGTACAAATGTTAAAAGTGACTAATCCGATGGGCTCCTATTTTCAATATGGTCCTTAGGTCCCTACTGATACGACGGAAAAGAGAAATCGTTTTTAACTGCTTGTGCATAATTCATATGAACTTAGGTTATAATCCGCCCGAGTACAAGGTCAGACAGTAATTTTTATTTAAAAAAATGATACTGTTTAATGGAACTATTTACTAAGTGTTTCGCGTCTAGAAAGTAAAGTTTTGGATACTTCTTTACTTTGCAGACCGTTACTTTAAATGCAAATTGTATTATAGGTCACTTGAATATTTGTAAGACATTAGTAAAAGCCGGTGCAGATGTGAATCATCCAACTAAGACAAATTCTACCCCTCTGAGAGCAGCCTGCTTTGACGGAAGACTGGACATTGTAAAATATTTAACCTATCACAATGCTAACATACACATAGCTAATAAGTACAATAATACTTGTCTTATGATAGCATCCTACAAAGGACATTTAGAAGTAGTGAGTGTTATAATTTAATATAACTCGAAATTTTGCGTAAAATGTATTTTTGAAATTTTAGGTTAGTTTTTTACTTGAAAATGGTGCCAATCCAAACGAAAAAGCACTGTGTGGTGCTACGGCACTACATTTTGCGGCTGAATGTGGATATGTAGATGTAGTTAAGGAATTGTTGCAATACAGCGCAACCTTTTCATGTAATGACGCGGGTATGACCCCAATAAAGGCTGCGTCTGAACGTACTCGGGATGATGTAGTGGAGTATTTATTGGAAAGGCCAGAGATTAGTATAGAGGACAGAATTGAGGCTTTAGAATTATTAGGAGCATCTTATGCTAATGACAAGGAGAATTACGATCTTCAGAAAGCTTACAGATACATGCATATGTCAATGATGTTAAGGTAATTGTTGTATTGTTGTTCTTCTATTAACCTAGCATATTATACTAACAATATTCTGCATTTATAGGCATAGTGATCCCGACAACCCTATAAAGAAAAAACTTATACCACCAATTTCAGCTTACGAAAATTGGGTGGAATGCCAAACAATAGCGGAGCTTGAGGCAATTCAAGGTAACAACAACAATTTGCACATGGAAGCTCTGACGATCCGCGAGCGTATCCTCGGGATTCACAACCCCGAAGTGCCCCACCCAATAATTTACCGAGGGGCGGTATTTGCGGACAATGCACGATTTGATAGGTGCTTGGAGTTATGGTTGCATGCGTTGAAATTGAGACAGAAAAACTACGTATCCGTAGTTAAGGACCTACTCAGGTTTGCTCAAGTTTTTTCGCAAATGTTGCATGTTGGCGTTAAAGTGTCTTATAATAATGTCATTGAGGTTCTGTCTGCCGCTATTTTGGAATTAGAGAGAAACAAAGAGAAACTAGTCAGACCTGGACCAAAAGACGACCCAGACAGTGTTATGGTAATTTGCTTACTTATCAACTTTGTGGTTAGTACCCGTGGAATATAGGATCAAGTAGTAGTAACTGCTTTTTTGATATTTCTTTAGATGTTCTGTAACATGACTAAAATTAAGATGTCATTAGGATCATTTACCAAGTAGTGTCTAGAAACTGTTGCTTGTGACTACAGCATCACTATTATGTAACAAAAAAATCATTTAAATTTGCCAATGTATATATTCATACATAGTCCTATGTCCTGTATTTATTGGTAATAAACTTTTTGTATTGTATTTACTTCTACTAGAAAAAAGTAACCCAGATTGTGTTTGCTGTTATTTTAGGAGGATATAGAAAGCAACCTGACAACCACCCTGTACCTATTAACCATTCTGACGAAGCTAATGAAGCAGTGCAGTGAGGAGGAGAAATTTAACGTCAGCCGCATGGTGTTCACTCTAAACCAATTACAAATCACTCTCAGGGACGGTCAGACACTATTGCATTTGGCGTGTAATGCAGAGACCCCAGTTGATGACTTCCACACCAATGACATATGCAAGTAAATATCATGCCCTTCATATTTTTACTCTTAAATAGTCGCTTGCTTTTCTCTGTGTAGATTTCCTTGTGCTGAGACGACTAGAATGCTAATTAAATGTGGTGCCGACGTAAACGCCATGGACTCTGACAGGAATACCCCCCTCCATGTGATTGTTAACTACCACAAAGCCATCTCTGACTTTGTGACTCTGCACTCTATTATTACGGATCTGACGGAAGGCGGAGCGCATGTCGATTGTGTGAATAAACGGGGCGAGACGCCACTGGAATCCTCTGCTACAGGTAGTAAGTGAACGTCCATTCTTGTTTAGTGTTTTTTTCGAGGCTATTTCGAGGTGTTTCTACCAACTGGTCCAGGTAGTTCTAGAATAGGTGTTTGATTTTATATTTTTCAAGCTAACGTGGATTTATAATTATTGCTTTATTATGTTTGAATTTGCAAAAAAAAAGTTAATTAAAGTTAGTAAATTACGCTGACTCGGCAAATTTTCCATATTGCATAATTTTTGCCTTATTTTAATATTGTAAACTCACTGTGGGACCGTTATGTGGGATTACGAAGGCGATGACACTTGAAATGCTAGCGTTAGTTACTACTAGGCCAGGTTTGGTTTTATTTTATTTTTATGCCTGACCTTGGGAAAAAGCTTGAAAGATAAAGATATTTGCATGTTTTTTTTTACTTTCCTCTATCTATATAGTACGTGTGGCTTCCCTCTGCTGTGGTTGTGAGTCCTGCCACATCTTATATTGCGTGGACTTAGGTTAACTCAAGATTAGCATAGATCTAGGGAATTTTCAAAATATCGTACAATCGCTTCTGACGATTCATTGTTATGGAATTGTCAGTTTATAACAATACACATACAGTAGACTCGCTAAATTAAAACCGATCCTGTTCACATACCAAAATTTTTCACATAATAAGAGATTACAATAATTCACATTATTGTGAAACATTTTGTCTCTTATCCATTTTCATACAGCACAAGAACACTTTACTTACAAGTAGGGCAGTACTGAAAGACCGGACGGGACAGTCATGATGACAATATTGTCGTTGTCTGCTGTAGAAACTTTTTCTTTTCTGTATATTTTATTCGGTCGTCATTGGACTTAACATATCGCAATTTACATTAAATTTAACGCCTATTCTCAGTGTAATTGTACATTCATTATCTAATAATGCCCCATTCATAGTTTTTGTTGCGGTTAGAGTCTCTAGGAATACAGGCTGCTGGCCGGGGTACTCAGCAGCTGGTTGTGTGGCTGCTACTCAGTTGGTTTGTGTGGCTGCTAAAGTTGGTTGTGATGCTTAAGTTAGCTAAAAATTTAAAAAAATTACGAATTATATTGTCCCATTATTTGCAGGTGTAGCAGAAATAATTTTGAAGACCCAAATGAAGTTAAGTCTCAAGTGCATTGCGGCGAATGCTGTCAAGAATCATAGATTGACATACCAAGGTCAAGTGCCTCTTGCTCTGGAGTCGTTTATAGAGCTGCACGGACCTGGTATCAAAAAAGCCTAGTCAAATTTAGTTATAAGTGTAAATAATAAGTACTACGTAAATAAAAGTGTAAATTTGTATAAAACTGCCTTTGCTTTAACATGTTCAGTCACTTCAATGGTATTTTTTAAACTTTTAACAGTTGGTTTATAAGTTCATAGGTAAATTCCTATTAATATTATATAATTATCTGGTAATAATTATCATTCAATTTTATGTAATTATATAGATCTGAGTCGTCCTTGGTGAATGAACATACACATTAATCTTTAAAACCAATTGGTGTTATTTTTGAGACTGCCTAATTAAGTTAATGTTAAAACTTCCTTGCTGTAAGTTGTGTTATGTTTCTTCAACTTATGTTTCATACTTTGCTCTCTTTTTATTGCATTCTTTCGTAGCGCAGAGTCTATGTCTAAAATACATTTTTGTTACGTTTCAAACATTTGAACGTACATACTACTGTACTTGTTAAGTTTTGAAAGATCTTCAGTATGGGACTATTGAGATAGCGAGTGTTAAATTTGAAAATTTGAAAAGTGCATATGTAGATGATAGTTATATTTTACGATAAATATGTATTTTTTGTATTTTTAATAAAGCCACGTGTGATAGTATAAACTGTTTTCTTCTCCGATTAGTACCTAGTAGTCTGTTTTCTAATTAACAAATTAATAACGAATCTTGTCGCACAAGTTCGGCCATACTGCGTTAATATGTATTCGACTAGACAAAAGTAAATTAAATGCGTATTCGCCATGTCAGAGCACACTGGGAGAATCCAATAATCATATTTGACTTGTGTGAATGCACCGTCAGGGTACAATATTTTTGCACCGTCTCCGGTAGACAGTGCAAAAGTGTGCCGTTAAATGTAAAAAATATGGATGCGAGATAACAAATAGTTGTTGCAGAAATTGTTTTTGGTATTTAGTTATTAATGCTTCATCATTATTTTAAATTAAATTTTATTAAAAAAATAATTAAAACATTGAAATTTTTTATTAATATTTAAATCACACAATTTTAACCTTAAAAACACAGGTTATGGATGGCCGAGTGCACCGTACATGATAATCCTGGCTTACGTTTAAGCCTGACTTATTTTGACACAACATTTGCATGTGTCAAAAAAAGTCAGGCTTAAACCATTAGGCCTGATCCCCAAACGAGCGGACTGGCAGACGCGGACAAATGTTCCCAACCAATCACTGGGCGCGATTTCGATTCAAGGTCAATATGCCAATTCCGCCGAAAAGTTGATTTTATTTTAACTTTTCGGCGTATTTTGAGTAAGACATAACCTATTAGGTATTTGTATCATCAACAACATCATTAAACGTTTTCTTCCTGGCGACTCCATAATATTTAAATTATTTATATATGTACTTTACTTTGGATTTTTCTAATTTGATGACAGTTACTACAAACAACAACAGTTGTTTTAGGTTATGTTCACTCATTTACATAGTACATAGGGAAGAGGGTCTCCGTGGAATTCAGCGGATCTATAAAACGCCGTCCGCGCAAACGCTCGTTTGGGGATCAAGCCTTAGAGGACAAAATCACAAAACTTGGATTTCTTTTATGGCCGAGTGCACCGTACGTGTTAATCCTGGATTATGTTTAAGCCTGACTTATATTGATACATTTGCATGTAAATATGTCAAAATAAGTCAGGCTTAAACATAATCCAGGATTAACACATACGGTGCACTCGGCCATAATGGACAGAACAAACGAATAGGTCGAATCGGAACGGTGCTAGTGTGCTGTGGTGTGCACCGACGTGGTGACTTATTGCATTATCAGTATTAGCGCAGTTCAAGGACATGCAAGTCGAATTGGCTATTAAATTTATTGGCTATAGAGTAAATTGTTGCTGCTGCTAAAAGTCACTTGATGTTTTGTGGTTGACACAAAACCACGGAGTACCTTGACTCGTTCTGTGCATTTTGTGGCGGTTGTTGTCAAATGTCAAGTTTTCATAGGTTGATTTCTTTTTACCATCATGTTTTGGTTTTTTAATTAACAAATTATAATACAGTACTTGAATAGGGTGTATAGTATTAGCAATGGGGGTGCCAGCATTTTTCCGGTGGTTAAGTAGGAAGTACCCTTCCGTAATAGTCCATTGTGTGGAACAGAAAGTAAGGTTAGTGAAATAGGGCAGTTTTCAATACTTTCATGTGTTTATTTCTAGCCCATCGATGTTAATGGAGTCCGCGTGCCTATAGACGGTTCAGAGCCCAACCCCAATGGAGTGGAATTTGACAATTTGTATCTCGATATGAATGGCATTATTCATCCTTGTACACATCCAGAGGATCGACCAGCCCCGAGGAACGAAGATGAGATGATGGTTGCAATTTTTGATTGCATAGACAGGCTTTTTAACATTGTCAGACCACGTAAAGTTTTGTATATGGCTATTGACGGCGTAGCGCCAAGAGCTAAAATGAACCAACAGCGTTCTAGGCGTTTTCGTGCATCAAAGGAAACTTGGGAAAAAATACAAGAAATGAAGCGAATTAGGGCTGAATTGCTATTAAAGGGAGCCGTATTACCTCCAGAAAAACCCAAGGAAGAACACTTTGACTCCAACTGTATTACGCCTGGCACCCCATTTATGGCTAGGTTGTCTGATTGCTTGCATTATTATATTCACGAAAGGCTCAATAATGATCCTGGATGGAAAGGAATTAAGGTAAAAAGCATTAAAAGACATATTGATATGATATTGTTGCCAAAAATCCAAGCCTTTTATTAAGATAAATAAATCTTGATAGTTGCATGAATAGAAAATTTTCAGTGCAGAATACTTGCTATTTTTTCTTTATCTTAATTATGTGCATACATCGTATGTATATCTTATTTATTTAGCAACTAGTTACTGCTATCATGTTACTAAATAGATATTGGATTCTTAATTGCGGATAAAGATAGCAAGTGCAAAATAAAGCCATGGATTGCCATGGCTTTCTCAAATCTTTTTCATTTAGTGTATATTATTTTATTATTATTTTTATAATTTTCTAGGTGATTTTATCAGATGCTAACGTCCCAGGAGAAGGGGAGCATAAAATTATGGATTATATCAGGAAGCAGAGGTCTCAACCTGATCATGATCCAAATACCCAACATTGTTTATGTGGCGCTGATGCGGATTTAATAATGTTAGGATTGG
Organism: Tetropium fuscum; assembly: GCA_964058915.1. Classification (NCBI taxonomy): domain Eukaryota; kingdom Metazoa; phylum Arthropoda; class Insecta; order Coleoptera; family Cerambycidae; genus Tetropium; species Tetropium fuscum. The sequence continues at coordinate 35,107 of CAXKVY010002912.1, read as the reverse complement.
CAACCCATGAACCAAATTTCACTATTATTCGGGAGGAGTTTAAACCGAATAAACCTAGGCCATGTGAAATCTGCGGACAAATAGGTCAGTTTTGCCATAATAGTTATTGAATGAGTTTTTAAACTACTGATTAGTAAATATTATTCTAGATTTTTTTTTTTACGTACTTACTGTCTTGCATTTTAGGCCATGAAATGAAAGATTGTATTGGCGGGGTCCAATCCGAACAGGATCAACCACCAGATTTACCAATCACTGCTGAAACTGACTTCATTTTTGTTAGGTTAAACGTGTTGAAGGAATACCTTGAGAAGGAGCTGCAAATGGTGAATTTGCCTTTCAAATATGAATTTGAAAGGGTACTAGATGACTGGGTTTTCATGTGCTTTTTTGTTGGAAACGACTTCTTACCACATCTTCCTAGTCTTGAAATTAGGGAGGGTGCGATTGACCGTTTAGTTCTTCTTTATAAGGACTGTGTGTACAAGACTGGCGTAAGTACTGAGCGTAGAGTAAATATTTTTTAACCTCTTCATATAATAGTTATAATTTATAATCGACTTAAAAGGTTAATTGCGGATTTACTTACCTATTCAATGTTAGAATAAAATGTTCTTGATGTTTTGTAATTTTTAGGGTTATTTGACAGACAGCGGTGACGTGAATTTAGAGAGAGTACAAATGATTATGTTGGAATTGGGCAAAGCTGAGGATGCAATATTCAAGACGAGACAGCAGAAGGAACTTCAGTTTAAAGCTAGGGATAAGGCGAAGAAAAGAAGATCCGAGGGTTTTAACGAGTATAGGCCTAACTGGAAACTAGTACAGGATACTCAGTTTGCCCCTCGAGTAAGTTTCTTGACATAATAAATAAAACTCACTGTAACAAAAGTTTGAGGTATGAAATAAATAAAAATCATTCAAATCAAATTTTAGGCTGTCGGTCATCAGAAGGCTGTTGCTAATGCCAGACAAGAGGCGTTTAATATTCGGAAGGCGGGTATGCATACAGAGGTTCAATTGCAAACAGCGCCAAGAAAGACTGCGCTGGAGATGATGTTTCAGCCAGCCGGTTCGGGCGGATCTTCTAACTCTTCGCCGCACGGTCAGAAGAGGAAGAACGAGGATGAGGAGTCGGATGATGATCAAGCTCACGATGAGGTGCGACTATGGGAGGATGGGTTTAAGGATCGTTACTATGAGTCTAAATTTGATGTTGGCCCAGATCAGTTGGAATTCAGGTAGGAAAAAGTTTCTCTTCAAAAACCCCTTGTTGCAAGTGTTTGTTTTGTATTTTTTATTTTATTATTATTTTATTACAAATCGGCATATTTCGTAAATTTCTTGTTGCCTTGTCTATCTATGAACTGCTTACTATTATGGTTGAACATTTTTAATTATTGCAGATATGCCGTCGCTCTGCACTATGTCAGGGGGCTCTGCTGGGTGCTTCGGTATTATTACCAAGGTTGTGCATCATGGAAATGGTATTTTCCATATCATTATGCACCCTTCGCCTCTGATTTTTGTAACATAGCTGGTCTGAGTACCGAATTTGAAACTGACACGAAACCAGTAAGTCTTCAGGCATACAATGCTTAATTTTGAATCACCATTTTTCCTTTAAAAGAAACCAACGAAGATGTTTTTTCTTTTAGTTCCGACCATTGGAACAACTCATGGGTGTATTTCCAGCTGCAAGTTGTAAACACGTGCCGGAACCTTGGGGGGAGCTTATGTCCGATCCAGTAGGTGATAATTTTTTCTGTGACGCCTTTTTTATATTCCACTTCTTTTTTAGGACTCTCAAATAATAGACTTTTACCCGGAAGACTTTAAAATTGACTTAAACGGGAAGAAGTTTGCCTGGCAAGGCGTAGCTTTACTACCATTTGTGGATGAGAAAAGATTGTTTAAGGCACTCGAACCCTACTATAAGAAACTATCTCCAGCGGAAATCAAGCGTAACATTAGAGGCGACGATAGGCTCTATGTGTCTACGAAAAATTCAGGTTACGATTTGTTAAAGAACTTGTACAAGCAACAAATCGATAACGATGCCGAATGTGCGATTTCTATTGATGGTATGCGAGGGACGGTCCTACTTTCCGAAATATGTGTGCCAGATGGGGGGTAAGAAATTGTACCTACCTATTGTCACTTGTATCAAAGTTTGATGATATCGTAATAAAAAATTAAAATACCCTTATTCTATTTCTCTCTGTAGATCCCTGGAGTCACCTGTTAGCGATCTATCTAATCTCACTGACAACATCGTCTGCTGCGTGAGGTTTAGAGATCCGGCGTATGGCAAAGGATTTATATTCCCCGCGAGAAAATTAAAAGGTGCTAAGGATCCGCCTAAGGTGCTGAAACCCGAAGATCTAAATCCGCAGCAAAATAGAAACTGGAGACCCCAAATCGGAATGGCACCCGCCACGCAAAGGTCAGTAAATTTTATTGCATATATTATAATATGCCGTATCTGAGTTCTGGCCTCTATATTATGTCATAACTCTCTATACCCTGGGGCCGAAATAGTGTGGAGTGATTCATCACCAGCATATGGACACCAGGGAGATGAGGTGCGAAGGATACGAAATTCCATAGGCGTTTCATTTTAGAGGAGGCATTTTTGATCATTTTCAGTTCTCCTCCTCTCAAATTCGGTCGCTTACGATTGGAATTGGCAACTACTCGCATTCGTCGCTTCCAATGCATAAAAACACTAAACACTCGCATATAACAATATTATAATTAATTTATATCGCGAATCAACCATACATAAGACAAAATGAAACGCCACTGTCGCGCATGCGTGACAAAACATACATGCATGAAACAGCGCATGCGTCAATATATCCAAGGAAATCTCGCGTCTTTACCTTTGACCTTTGAATTTAATTTAATTTAGAACCGCCTAAAACTCACCAATGAGAGCGGTAGACCCGGTTACTAATGAGTTCTGCCCACCATTTCTATAGAGTGTACACAAATTTGCACACTAAGAAATTCTGTGATCCATTGCAAATAGGCAGACCGTTTGCAATTGTGATGGTGGTGTGATATTATGTATGAAACACTATTTTGACACCAGAGTATAGAATGTTACTACTATGACATTTTTTATATAAGAATATAGTATTTCCTTGTCTTTATTTTTTATAACATTACGGTTTTTTATTGCCTTTAGGGCCAATTTGGGAGGAGCAGGACATAGAATGTTGGGGCATCATGTTCCCAAAAATCAAGGCAGTTATTCTAACATTCCTCCACCTTCTAGCCTAGATAGAAGAGATAATTACCAGAATAGAGGTAAGTGATTTTTTTATAATTATCATTATTATTTATGAGAAACAAATAAAGAAAAAACCACAGTAAATTATAAATTAACCAGTCGTCGAGAGTATAAAATATGGTAATAATGGTAATAAAACTTGCTTTTATTGTGATGTAGACTAAGCAATGGAGGCTTCTGAATTTTGTTCTTGCTTGTTCTGTGGGTTCCAAATAGTGCCGCAGGCGAAAAGTTTAGATTTCTCAAGCTCAAACGTATTAACCCTCCATCACACGCACCATTTATTTTATCGTACATACACACGTGTGAGTGTCACTCTTTAGTTAAAGTAGTTTAACTAGTAGTTTTTTTTGGTAGTTTTTAGTAAACTAATAACGTTGACAAGTACCATAGTTAGTCTATGCAAGTACCATCATCATGCAAAAAATTATTTATTTTTTGAAAAGAAAGTGATTTAACAATAATATATGAGTTTATACTTATTTAGATTGTAAACAAAGACACGCAAGTTCAAATTTACAAAAATCGTGACTGCACGCGTAGTGAGGAAAACTCTCACATCAAGTAAACTGTTTTAGGCAGTACTACTGACATCGTAACTACATCAAATGCGGCACAACTTTGTCATTACTTCACAAAAATGATGCTAAAGGCATTCCTAGACGTTGAAGGTTGTAGTTTTAGCGCTTAAAAACAAATATTGTGAGGGATTATCTCATAGCGCGTATGATGGAGGGTTAAAAATGAAACGCAATTGACCATATTAGTTAGGTTATGATCTCAAATTGGCGCGGGTTCCTAGTTTAAAAATTAATGTATTGAGGTCTTATGGGGACTCAAGTTCAGGGCGTTGTGACGGTGAGAAAGTCTTTTAGTGAAAAAAGTTGAATAAAAATTGACTGAGGGACTGTTAAGGTATTGATTAAACATTATCAAAATAAAAATATTACCAATTTTAGAAGGTGATGTTTGTATGAAAAACGTATGTTGTTGCTTGATCCAATGGTTCAGAGAGGAAGGGGTTTGACATATGGTCCTTGAGAGGTAGGTACCACAGTATCTGTGTAGGTACTGTAAGGTTTTGGATAAATTTATTTAATATTTAATAAGAGTTTCTTACATAATAAATTATAATTTCATTGTGTTAATTTAGAAACTGGCAATATTTGTGGCAACATCGCTGAATTTGTATTATATTTGTGTCCTAAGTAACTTCTAATCTCATTTTATTTCGATTTACCTATTTCACGTTTTGCAGTTTTCATCACAGACTTATGTTTTTTTCTGATTGTAAATAATTGTTTTGAGTGTTGGTTAGAAAATGGGTGAAAATAGAGTACCTACCTAATCAAACTCTGAACCATAAGTGATTTTTTTCTAGAGGCCAGAATATGTACCTAGTTTGTTAACTTAAAATATTTTCAATTTGATGACTAATTAAATTTATTAAAAGTACTTATTATTCTACTTATTAAGTAATTTATTATTCGGTATCAGCATCAACTGATGTATCTTGTTGCCCTGACCTGAACAGAGTATGCATATGATAGGAATAAGTGCAGAACATCTATTCGATCGAAAGGTATAAAGCACAATACGATTGTTTTACCAAGGCTTTTCCATTAGTATCATCAAGTTTGCTGTGCGGTATATGTTTAATTAGTTAATGAAAAACCTTACATAACAAAAATGTCCATATAAATAATAATCCGGTATCTAGGTAGGTACTTACCGGATTATTATTTATATGAAGAAATCCACATTTGAGCCAATTTTTTCCATTATGCTTTCATAAAAGTCTACATAGTAGGTATATTATTACATTATTAATGTAAAAAATCGATAAAAATTGACCAAAATAGTAATAAACAACCCACCGACAATATCATAACATAACCCTTAACTTTACTTTTACAGCTGGCAGCTGGCCTGGCGCCCTTGCGTAAGAAATGTTAAAACTAATACACGACGTACGTCCATGGAAAACAGGCTATTTAACTTAAGAGCATTTATTTAATTAACTCATAGGTCTAAAAAATAAATCGGACTTGAATTGTAGAGAAATATGTTTAAAGTTTGACGTATAATAGGTTTAAATACTAAGAAATGCCAAAAACCCGAGAAATTCCCGTCTGAAAATCACACTTTTGAATCTACCATAAGAAATACATGGCAGTCAAATTTGCTGAAGTGTGTTTAGGAACCCATTTCAAATTTCGCGTCCGGATTTTTATAACCTAACTAATATGGTCAATTCATTTTGATCGAACAATCGTAGTTACTGAGTACTTAACACATAATACAACAAATGTCCGACCACACGTAGCCAAGTGTTAAATGGAGCTGGCGCTGCAAAATCCACAAATGCCACAAAAAGCCAGATATCTGCATATTGTATCACGTGTTTATTTATGGCCATATTTATAGATATTTCTCAAGTGCATACTCAGATATTACCTCAAGTATCCCTTGGCTGAGTAACCCTTGGTCGTTACTTAGATGTTGTGTCCTATAGTCGCATGTTCGGCTATCCTCGGAATTTTGGGTAGAAATATATGGGGTTTCAGTGATTTTTAGGTAACAATTGATTTGTTAGAAGTAATAGAAGACAAATATTTCGACTCACAGTATTTTGATAATATAAAATGTATGATAATAGGAGAGATATAATTATTATCATGATGTTGGTAGACTAGACTCCATACTAAAAGAAACAAACACACATTCTTCAGTCTATAAAGGCATTCTTAGGTAAAAGTGGTTACAAAAGAAGATATAAATGTGGCTGTCACGGAGACTATGACACCGACTTCAGTTAACATCTTATAGAAAAGGGCTCGGTCCAGCAAGTTAATACGTAGTGCGTTAGGGGTCGGGGGAATGTAATAATGGGTAATAACTAGTGATGGAAAAATGACTGGTCATTTATAAACTGGTAACTTACCGAGCATTATGAACGGTTACTTTTGATCATTTTTAAATTTCAAGAGCAATATGTCCACTGGACTGTTACTTAAACATCAAAATGATACCCAATATGTTGCTATGAAGTGCAAATATAAAGAAGAAAATAACCAAAATACTTTTTTCTAAAAATTATTAAGGACTCATCAGGCATGCAAGGGCAGCGTGGAGGGGAGAAGTCCCTATGCTTGTATTCGACTCGTTTTAACACTGCGAACTGCCAGAAAATAAAATATTAAATTTAAACATAATATGCTATGGCATTTTTGTAATTTATTTGGGTTTAATTCAATTAATAATTTTTATTATAAGCTATAACAGCATGTATTAGCTGCCGAATATATTGCAATTATTGATTTAGTCCATGGGTAAATATCAGTGGATACCTGGCAATACCATAAATTTCGACGATAGGTTACTGACACTGTCGCATGTCACATACTGGACTTTGAGGTTATGAGGTTATGGCACAACAAATACACTCTAAATATTGACCAAAACCCCATTCACTGTTATAAATTGAGAAGGAATTTCAATCAGGTTTGACTTCGATATTCTCAATATGATGTTAAGAGTGTCTTTCACTGAAGTCAGTGCTTATGGGAGAAATATAATGCGCCAGACGTAATACAGTGTTACGATTGTTACGAGATGTAAACACGAAGTGCGCCAATAATCATTGGCTAAAGATGTGATCTTGATAAAAAGGGGGGGGGGGCGAGCGGTACCATCGCTCTTATATCCTTAAACACTAACACATAAGGCAATAAAAAAATGCAGTTAAAAGGTCCATTTGAACACTTATTTGACCTTGAGGCTGAGTGACGTCACACAGCCTGGAATGAAGTACAAGCGTCTACGAAGGCCAATTATACTTTGTTTTGAGACTTCGGCATGCGCAAAATGTCGGGTCACTTCCCTAACATGCGTCCAACTTTTAGATGAATAAATATATATATGAGAATAATATCAATTGGACCTTGTGACAAAATTCATGTGACGTAACAATCTAGACATGCGTCCAACTTTTAGATGAATAAATATATATATGAAAATAATATCAATTGGACCTTGTGACAAAATTCATGTGACGTAACAATCTAGAGATATTCTTGGGAAACCAACTGGTCTCCCTGGGCAGACCTTATGCCAAGTTTTTTTATTATATAACCACTCTTCGACAATGGGCCTTTTGACAGATTTTTTTTTTGCTTTATGTGATAGTGTTTTATAAAAAAATCCCGCCGGATTTTCCTTTTGAGCCCGATTTCTATCGATTTTTTTTTTGAAAAGTGCAAATATAAAGCGCGCGCCTATTCGTCACGTTACGACAGAAGAGGGAGGTTTATACAGATGCGAAGGTAACGGCGGTTCCTTTCATGTTGGAGGGGCCATTATCAGTGACCTTGTTCTACTTAGTACACTGAGAGAAACATGTTATAACATATTATTCTGTGATACATGAGAATAAAACCTACACGGAAAAGAGTATTTTTCAAAATGCCAAAATATTGTAAATGAAAAGGTAATTGAATGCATGTTTTTATAAACCAAACCAGTACGTAATATGTATATAAAGCCAATGTAAGCATATAAAAACCAAATACAAACGAAAGTGAAACGAAAATATCGCCACACGTTCGTATCAGAAAAGTGAGGTTGACAACTATACTACTGTTAAACGCAAACCACTGAAATTCGGTTTTAAGGGAAGCTTTACCTTCGCTTCTGTATAAGCTCTCTCTTCTGTGACGTTATGTATCCTTCCGTCACTCAGTCTCAAGGCCAAATGAGCGTTGAAATTGCTATAATTTTTTTTATTAAACACAGATTGATATTCAAAACAAAGTTGCACGAGGTGAATATCTATCAGTTAGCATTCAAATAAACATATTTGTTTTGAGATTTAAGAATCTAGTGACAAGGACCATTATGACAAAACTGGTCCTCCTTAGCAGACCCTATAGTACATTCTGTGAGTCGGACGAATATGGAGGTATTTTAGAACGCGACCAAACCCCCTTCCCCCCCCCCCGTTTTCGAGGATGCTGAGCACGATGGCGGTGGTTAAAATTCTTTTTGACTGGGGCAACCCCCCGAAGATACCTGCGTCATCCCCCGTTTTCGATGACGTCGGAACCGATGGCGGTGCTGTCTATCATCCCTGACTTGACCTCACCCCCTGTGAGTGATTACTATTCCATGTACACGTATATTTAAGAATAAGTGATTCAGTCAAAAAATAGGAATTAAAATGGCGAAAAGTGCGGTATCCGAACTCGTAACGTTCCGTACCTTCGTATACGGAACATAGTACATTGTCGGAAAAAACCCCGAAAATAGTTAGTATTTTAGAATGCTACCCCCCCTCCCGTTTTCGAGGATGCTGATCACGATGGCGGGGGTTAAAATTCTTTTTGGGTGGGGCAACCCCCCAAAACGCTCAAAAACCACCCCCAAACGGACGAATTAAGCATTTCTCGTGATCAAAGAAGGAAACCCGCGTCAACCCGGAAGGTTGTCCCACTCAAAAAGAATTTTAACCACCGCCATCGTGCTCAGCATCCTCGAAAACGGGGTGGGAAGGTGGTTTGGTCGTGTTCTAAAATACTTCCATACTCGTCCGACTCACAGAATGTACTAACAGACGCTTTACTGCTGAGCTACCAAGCTACCATCGCTGTACCAGGCGCGGAACCATCGGCGGCAAATGTATCCGCTGGCCTGGCCTGCGCATACGGAAGTCTCGAAGCCCAAGTAGAATTGGTCTTCCTAGACGCTTATGAATTAGCTAGCTTAGCTAGCTGTAGTTGTTTACGCTTAGTTTTGTGTGTTCCTTTACAAATTTCGTTTAGCTTTGTTTTTGTACGTTATTGTAAGAAAATGGAGCCAGGATTTTCTAAAGAAAGTGCAGAAAATCTGCCGAAAGTTGATTCTTGCGAAAGTTTTTTGTGATTTTTGAAAGCTGATTTGACGAATTTTATATGTAAAATTTGGATTATTTATCAGCAAGTATCAACAAAGTCAATTTCACCGATAACTGTCAAAAAGCAGGGAACCAACTTTGGAATATAGTATATAGTACTAACACACCGTTGTCACCTTCAAGGTGACGTGAGGCTCTGTGACGTCACTAAGGAAGGATATTTGACGTCACATAAAAGCGCGCGCTCAAAAAGAAAAATAAAAAATACAGCGAGCTTTTTTTATAAAACACTATCACACAAAGCAATAAAAAAATCAGTGAAAAGGCATGTTAAATTAAGTTTCGTTTTTGGCTCCTTAAATAATTTGACAGCTAGTCAATACAGGCATTGTTAAAAATTATGTCAGTTGGCGCATTTAAGATTTTCAGGATATGTATATGACGAGTGCCAGTGACGTCCGGATAATAGTGGCTTGCTTTGGGGCGTTGAGATTATTGTTTATTTTAATAGGTGATTGAGGGCACGCGCCACGTAGCCACGTGACCTTTGGCGCTTTTATTGTTATGTGATTGCAATTAAATCGGTTTTAAGGCAGTGGGAGCTCCGGGCCGACATTTCGACGTGTTGATTGGGAAACTCTCGATGTTCTCCGTGTGGGGAAGGAAGTACAGGAAGGGTTATTGTTATTAGCTTTTTTAAGAGGAATCAGTGTCTTGTTTTAGTGTCAATTTTGACAGACATCGCGATATTGACCAGCATGTGCGTAGATTTGGAACAGTTGAAAGTGCACGATTTTCTCCCTTACTGTGTTCTGATATTTTCAAATGACGTCTTATGTTGACACCCATATTTATATATAAGCTTCTGTGTAACTTAAAACATAACCGAAAAGTGAAGCAATCAAAGTGATATAGTAGA